>JAHDVF020000983.1:0-45485 GCA_022606425.2 Lepidostoma basale
AATTCCAAATTATTAGAAATGAGCATTCCACGCAGACTCAGCAGTTTCATAATCAACTTAATTCTTTCAAGGAAGGTTGAAGTCCACGTGAGAGGTACTCCTACTACTCAACGAATATTGAGTCGAGGCCTCCCACAAGGTTCTGTCCTTAGCCCCATCTTATTTAATATATACACCCAAGATTTAAACCTCTCCGTCCCAGAGCCCTCCAAAATTTTACAATACGCGGACGATTTATTATTATATGTTACCGGTCCGAGTGTTTGCTCTCTAGAGAAACTTCTTAATTCAAACCTGAAGAGACTTGCAGCTTGGTTTGGCCGGCGAGGGTTGGAACTCTCCCCGGGCAAATGCAAGGCCATTGTGTTCTCTAGGAAAAGGAAAATTCCCACAATTAAAATCATGTATAACCAATTTCACATCCCCGTTTTTAACCAAATAAAATTCTTGGGCGTTATCTTAGACAGTAACCTCTCCTGGAATGCATATGTCAACCACGTGGTCAATAAATATCAAGCAGGGCTCAATACCCTACGAGCAGTTTCACGTTTCTGGTGGGGTTCACACCCTACTATTCAAAGACTTTTTTACTGTGCCTTCATACGTAGCCATTTGGATTATGCGTCTTTCCTCATCGAGCCTACTACCAAAAAGAATCTTCAACGATTAGATCGGATCCAATCCCAAAGCCTTAGACTTATCATCGGAGCCATGCGTTCTTCTCCAATAAATACTTTGCAGGTGGAATCTGCAGACCCCCCACTCCATATGAGGCGACAATATCTAGCAGATAAATTTCTTATAAAATGTTTTATTATATCCGACCATCCCCTTTTGACAATTCTATATAAGCTAAATTTCCAAGTCACTACTTCCCCATACTGGAGAAACAAAGCCCCTCCCTTATTAGTCAACAGCTTCCAAACCTATCAATATTACAAGCCAAGCTTAATCTCCCAAGATTTATTACCCCTATACAGATCCCCTTATAAGATTAATACGTTTATGCCAACAGTCTTACTTTCATTTGGTATTCACTCTGGTATCCAAGCTCAACGGGACTATTCCCGAATCATGAGATCTCAATGGCCCAACTGGAGACCTATCTTTACCGATGGTTCCAAAATAAATTCCGAATTTTATACTGGGGCTGCATTTTTTTGTGAATTTAACAACCACGAAAGACTTTTCAGACTACACAAATTGGCTTCCGTTTTCACAGCCGAATGTGTGGCCATCCTGGAGAGTCTTAAGTATGTAATCTCTCAAAACTTAACAAAAATTATTATTTTATCAGATTCCCTGAGCGCCCTGCAAAAAATCCGTGAACCTCCTTCCCAGTATCCCGAAGATGAATTCTGCATCGAGATTCGTCATGCGCTATGCTTGTTGCAAGACTCAGACAGAGAGATCGCTTTGGCTTGGATCCCGAGTCACAGCGGGATCTCTGGAAATGAAAGAGCAGACAATATAGCTAAACAGGCAATTCATTCTGGTGATGACAAATATATCACTCACATCCCCATCAATGATCTTATCCCAGTAATGCGCGAAAAATTGCTTCTCACATGGCAGAATGATTGGAACATCTCCAGTCAGTCCAAAGGAAAAATGTATTCGGAACTTCAGCCCGATGTCCTGTCAACACCCTGGTATAACAAACTAAAATTAAATAAATTTGAAACCAGCTCGATCTGTAGAATGCGCATCGGTCACTGTTGTCACAGAGCGCATCTTACCAAAATTCATATTCTGGACTCTGCCATATGTGAATGCGGCATCGAAGATGAAAATCTCGACCACATATTCTTCAACTGCCCGTTTAATGTACAATACCCAAAATTTATTCCAGACCTTATAGACCTCAATATATCCTTACCTACTAACATGTCCACTCTCATCTCCTCATCTAACAAAAACCTGTATAAAATACTAACAAAATTCCTGACTCTCAATAACATAAATCTGTAACATATTCCTTACTACTAACAAAAATTTATTAGATACTAACACTAGATGTAATTTGTATATATAACAATCTTCCATAGATTAATCCCTTAACCCACTACTACTATTACACAACTACCCTTACTTGAGACTGGCCCAGAACACCCACAAGCGGTGAAAAGCCATAAAAAAAAAGAAGAAGAAGAAGAAGTATGTTTTGCCATTTTATCATGAATAGACTGACGTCATAACAGCGCTTGAAAATTGTGCAAATTTATTTTGAAAATCATAGTTCGGTTCGCCAAACTTATCGTGCACTACGTCCAGTTTACGGTCGACATAATCGTCCATCCGAGCAAGTTATTCGGAAGACCATGGATCGTTTTCGCACCACGTACACTCTAGTGGATAATACGCATCCACAAAGACGATAATTGTCAAAAATTGGACTTCACGATTGCGCATCATTCGAGCTAGCCGTGGCGCTCATATGCCCGAAATCAGATTTAAACAATAATGGCATAAAATTATCTATTAAATAAAGCCAATATCATAGACATTAACATTATTTTGATGTTTTTTTTTCATTTTGAATATGTATTGTATATCTCTAAAAAAACAACCTTCAGAGTATCAAATATAAATATAAGATTTATTATGTGTCCATATTGATACCAATACCTGAAGACATCATCTGAACACATCTTGAACCTCATATATGGTGCGGAGTGTTGGGTACTGAGCTAAAGGGAAGATAATGCGCTGCTGATCTTTAAAAAGGGAGGTGTTGAGAAAAATCTTTGGGCCTCTCTGTGAAAGTGGAGTGTGGAGAGTGAGGTATAACCAGGAGTTCGAAGGACTTTACAACAAGCCCAACATAGTGAAGTTTATAAAAATACAGCGTTTTAGATGGTTGGGACACTTCCAGCGAATGAAAAAAGATCGAATCCCAGGGAAGATTCTCAATACACGACCAGATGAAAAGCGAGAAGCCGAGAACTGATATGGATGGATGATGTGGAGGTGGACCTCAGGGCATAGGACATAGAGGATTTCCACCGCTTACCAGAAGTCTTCCCTCGTCCATGCGGGACTTACGTTAGAAAAAAAATGATATAAAAAAAATCAAGAGGGACCAAGCCACATTTAATAAACTGCTATTTTCCTCTATATTCCGCCTTACATGCAGATAACACTTAAAAAAACTTTAAATATTTCTAAACAAAATATATAAAAAGAAAAAAAAAGACACGGGATTAAATGGGAAGCGGACTCGTGGACACATGACAGCGGGAAATGAAAGGAGGGACAGAGGAGACAAATGCGGAATGGCGTGAGTACGCACAACTTTATTATATAGCGGACACGGGACAGATCAAGGGAACATAACATTGCAAAAATCTCAATGTATATTTTAAGAAATCGCCACGATGGGGAGGGCGAGGCCCAGCTTTGCAGGCAGCCCCCAACCCCAGCGAGGCAATCAGTACACCCTCAGAGGGGTAAGAGACGGCACTATTACGGCGACTTCCGGCGAGACAGCCGACCGTACCCCAAATAGGAGTATAAAACAAGAGCAGCAACCCAAAGACTAACTGGTTAAGGAGCACAAATAGCTCGCAGGAGGACGGGGACGGCTAAGTGCCATCCTCGGCAAATGCACGATTCCACGCTCTCCCGAACTTCCCCAAGCATGCAAAGTTATGTCTGCTGGCTGTCAGGTCTGAGTTTCAGACCGGGCGGACAGCCAGCCTTACGTCACGAATCATTCTGCCCCTCGCATACTCCAGAAGACCACACTCCTACAGGATGTGGAAGACCGTCTGGGGCTACCCTCCGCACGTGCATTCTGGGTCCGGGGCCAGACCAAGATCCTGGAGCCTGGCTCGAAAATTGCCATGGCCAGAAAGTATCTGCACAACGTGGTAATCCAAGACAATCCACTCACTACTGATGCTTTTCTCGAGCGAAGGGAAGAATGAGTAGGTCCACCTCTCCTGCAAGGCCCCAATCGAAGCATCCCTCGCCATCCTACACAGAGCCGTGAGTCCATTCTCCTCGGGGTGGTCAAGAGTGATACCTAAGTGAGTCACCCTCTCGTCCTTCTTCAGGCGCCTTCTAACAACCGCCTCTAGCACCTCCAGGTCGGCAGGGAGAAACTCTCCGATAATCGGGTGGGCAACCGAGGCAGCAGTCCTGTAGTCACTGGTCAGAACCAAGAGGGGCACGCGCTGGCCCCTCAGCAATGCTGAGGACATTGTTCGAACCGCAAGACGACCCGACCACACGCCAGCCACGCATGTGATTATTGGCACATTCACGTCTTTGTACAGTAGTCTAGTCATAAGTGACCAGAAGTACAACGCCGCAATGATTTTATATTTAGTGTATTTTGTAACCCTGACGAAGCTCCGGGGGGAGCAAAACCGGCTGGTTGTTGAAAAGAATAAAGTGATGTATATACTAATTTTCAAGTGTATTAATATTATAATTAAAAAAAGATGTGTTTGTTATAATAATTAAAAATTATATAGGTACGTATTTGTTCAATCCAGCTTCATTCTATAATATTATATATAAGATTTAAATTATTTTTAATAAGATGTTTTTCATTATTATATGGTCACCACAGTATTACCGAGTATTGTTTACTGATCTCGATATATAATAATAAACGCACATACTCGTACACGTGCCACTTGAATTTTAATAAATAAATTTCAATCATGAAAATCGCTAACACAGATAAAAAATACTTATATTAGTACAAAATAATGGGAAAGCATATTTAGCTCTAATATAAAATGTATTTGTTTTGCTCACCTTATAAAGTTGCTGATCTTATCACAAATAGCACCAAACGTCTACTGTTACCTATTTCTGACCGCCGACCATCATTTCTGTCGATCTTTTTAAAATTCAAATTTGTTTCTTGTTTTAGATCTTTTATTTATACTTATTTTGTATGCATTAGTAGTTGAGAATAGAGATGGTGATCGATTTGTATTGACCATTTCAATATTCGAGTAAAATAATCGAAACATCTTCTTATTTTTGTCCTGTCACACCTCCGTGGTGCATAGGGCCTCAAGGAACCTTCTCGACCCGACTTTATCGCATGCCTGATGCCTAACATCATCCCAAGTGAGGCCTGCTGCTTTAACCTCGTCCTGCAGGGCTATTCTCCAGGTGGTTCTAGGTCTGCCTCGCTTCATCTTTCCTCCCATAGGGGACCAGTCTAGTGCGCCCTGAGCGATGCAGGCTGGGTTCCGTCTCAGAGTGTGACCGATCCACTGGCATTTGCGTCTAGCGGCTTGTTCCCTATTGGCGTTTCGCCTGCCATGGTCCAGAGAACGGCATTTAACACTGTTTGGGGCGAATAGATCTTGAATATTGAGCAAAGGCACCTATTTATAAACTGGAGTTTTCCAAAAACGTCCGCGGTAGATTTCCAAGTCTCACATCCGTACTGAATATTTTATCGAAACGAAACATAAATATTTCTTATACTAATTTGAAATAAAATTTGTTGATCGTCGTCTCCGATGCATTGTTTATCCAATGAGTCTCCATCAATTGAATTGGCTGCTCTAGATATTTCAAAGTGACTGGAGCTAAAATAATAATTATTTTTAAATCAATCAAGTTGCTTATTTCTGTCAACCATAAGCTTACAGACTGATTCTTGAAATATTCAAATGAAATTCTTTCGTTTCTTCTATAATATATACGCCATACTTTGTGTTGTTATGATGCTTTATTTCACTTTTTCTTTTTTATATACTTTGTATATACAACACTTATATTTAAAAAAAAATTATTACATAGACATGTTTCGGACAACCAGTCCTTCTTCAGTGATACATATTACCTGAACCCCAATAAGAACTTTAAATTATTATATTAAATTTTAAAATGAATCATTATATTTGTTATAACAAAAGCACAAGCGTTCCAAAATAAATCTTTATAACATCTGTCAGACCATGTAAATAATTTTATAATATTTTTAAAATGTATCTTTATAATATGTATCATTGAAGAAGGACTGGTTGTCCGAAATATGTCCATGTATAATAATTAAAAAAAATTAATATAAGTGGTGTATATACAAAATACATAAAAAGTTAAATTCTTTCGAATTATATAGCATTGTAAACTACTGTTACATTGGATGGTTGTGTATATATTCGTTCTGCCTACCCATTCGAAGAGACGGCGTGATGGTATGTTACGTTTTTGCAATATTTATGATCTATTATATTTATTTTGTGAAATTTTGATATATTGGTTGATAATATATATGTTGATAATATCTCGAGTGCAAATATCCGCTGTTCGATCAATCACATCACTAATCACACATCGATTTCAATTCGAATATACGAGGGACGAATATATGCATAATAAATCTTGTTTCTTTTTGGACTTCTTTCCCTTTTTTCTCAATTGTTAGTCTAAAATCAAAATGTGTTGTTGTATCATTTAAAGATACTCAAATAAAAAATGATCTTGACTATGGCGAGTCGTCTCTATGAAATTAAAAAAATAAAATAATTGCTAACGGTTAGTGACGAAAATAATAAAAAGGTCTTGAACCTTCGGTTTTAGATTCATAAACAATATTCACAATTTCAAAAATATGAATGTTGTTAATTGAAGTTTCTTGGTAGAAGTTCATTATAAATTTGAAAATAGTCAAATATTTCAAAAAAATCCTTTATATTATAATATAAATTTAGTTTTATCCAGTTGATTTTTAGCTTCGACCGACTTCGGCAGCTCGCTGCCATCTTCTGGTCATCACCAGAAGTATAATTTTTAAAGATTTTTTTTTGTTATTTTTTATTATCATTTTCATTATTAATTATTTCATTCAATGTAAGAGAGTTTAAAGACCACATATATTAGATAAATAATTATTTTAAAAGCAAAACTGATGAGTTCGTAAATTATAAAATTCGGTCTAAATCATCTTTTAAGTTCGGCCCCGCGTATAAAGAAATATAAACTAACTAACTAACTAACCATCACGCCGTCTCCCCGAAGGGGTAGGCAGAAAGAATGGACTGCCACACCTTCCTTTCCTGACATATTTCTCTCGCTTCCTCAACATTCATACATCGTGTCATGCACGCGCGTCGATTTCTCTGACTCCTCACATGGCCGACATTCAATATTTGATTTATTTGATCGTGCCACGTTTTCCTCGGTCTTCCTCTATTTCTGGTTCCATTTACATCGATTAACATATAATTTTTTTACCATTCTTTCTTCATTCATTCTTTCCATATGTCCAAACCATCTTAATGATCCTTTCATTATTTTGTTCATGACACCATCATTCGCACCGCATTCACTTCTTATATTTTCATTCGACACTCTATCATACACAGAGTATCCACACATTCGTCTAAGAGATCTAATTTCTACTGCATTTATTCTACTTTCATCCTTCCTTTGCCAGTTCCATGCTTCGCTTCCATACATAAGGGTCAGTAGAAAAACACCATTGTGAACTGTCATTCTAGCTTTTTTGGATAGGTTTTTGTTTGCGATGACAACTTTAAGTGCACCATTCGCTTTGTTGCCTGCCCCAACCCTTCTTTCAATATCCCTCTCCACTCTCCCATCTCTTGTAAACATACTACCTAAATACACAAACTCAACTACTTATATTACGTAAAGAAACATATTTGTATTATTATTAAGATGGAAGAATGATAATAAACTTGCCCAAGTCTATAGTTGCCAGAGTAGGGTCACTATAATTATGTTTTTTTTTTCATGAGTCACTATGAGTTTTTATCATAATTAATCTTCCACTGGGCGTATTTTGTTATTCACTAACGTAAGTTTTGATCCTTACTGCTCTTTTGTTTTTACTGAATACCTATATATGATGTAAAAAGTTAGTATTTTTCCTATTTGTATTGTAGGTTAGTTTCTCATTCAAATGATCTGTAAATATAATGTGACAACTTTTGAAATAAAAACAAGATATCGATAAATTATTATTGCAAATTTTTTTTTCTTCTTCTTCTTCTTCAGCCTGTTGTGGCCATCCCCTCCTGGACGTAGGCCAGCTTTTCAACTAGATCACGCCAATTAAGAGTTGCGGCCAATTTGATGACGTCGAACACCATTGTCCTGGCTTGTATGTCCTCATTTCTGACTCATTCAGGCAAGTTTATACCTAGCATGGCTCACTCCATTCTTCTCTGTGTAATTGGCACTTTTTGTGACATTGTGACTGTCTCAACACCATAAGCGAACATTGCCATAACACAGCCGTTAAATACTCTCCTTTTCAAGTTGATGGGTGTTCTAACTAACTAACTAACTAACCATCACGCCGTCTCCCCGAAGGGGTAGGCAGAAATAATGGACTGCCACACTTTTCTTTCTCAACATTCATACATCGTGTCATGCACGCGCGTCGATTTCTCTGACTCCTCACTTATTTATTTGATCGTGCCACGTTTTCCTCGGTCTTCCTCTATTTCTGGTTCGTTAACATATATTTTTTTTACCATTCTTTCTTCATTAATTATTTCCATATGTCCAAACCATCTTAATAATCCTTTCATTATTTTGTTCATAACACCTTCATTCGCACCGCATTCACTTCTTATATTTTCATTCGACACTCTATCATACACAGAGTATCCACAGATTCGTCTAAGAGATCTCATTTCTACTGCATTTATTCTACTTTCATCCTTCTTTTCCCAGTTCCATGATTCGCTTCCATACATAGAAGAACACATTGTGCACTGCCATTCTAGCTTTTTTGGATAGGTTTTTGTTTACGATGACAACTTTAAGAGCACCATTCACTTTGTTGCCTGCCCCAACCCTTCTTTCAATATCCCTTTCAACTCGGCCATCTCTTGGAAATATTCTACCTAAATACACGAACTCATCTACTTGCTCCAAATTTTCATCATTCACGCCAATGTTACTGTCATGATTTTTTGGGTATTCTATTTGGCCATATTTAAGTTAAATATTGCAATTAAGATGTCGGGCTATTATATTTAGATCATTTCGAAAGAGAGTAAGTAATGTTATATTGTAATATATGTAGAGTCGGTCTGAAAAAAGGAAAAGTGGAAAGGAAACTTCGAGTTTGCTGCCATACTTAATTTACTTAGAGTATAATTAATAAATACTTTATTCAATGAATAACTCATCGTTCCTTTATATTTTGAATTATATATTTCTGTATTTGTTTACCTTAATCGCTAGTTTCATCTTAATTTAAATAAATTATAAATAATGTAACACATAATATGTATATCTTTATATTGTATTATATATAGCATCTATAAGTTACTTGGGGGTATTTTTATACTGTGACTATTATACCCGTAAGTGGATAAATATGATGTTATAAAATCATTTCTAATTGAAGAATGCGGGACAATTCTAAATGGATATAAATACGTGGTAATTATATTTCTCTTTAGCTTTTCAACATTGTTACGCACTTCTGGAAGAAAACGCTACTTTCAAAATATATCTCTATTTTAATATTATTGGTATTTTGCTTCAAGATGTTTGTTACAATAAAAACTGTTAATAGTAAATACTGTAAAATAACGTGATATTTAAATAAAATATGAAAAGAGTGATTATTGAAAATGCGACATGTGATTCAATTATTATATTGATGCTTGAACTACTCGTAGACTTATAAGTTTGACGAGCACTAGGTGCATATGATGTTAATTTATCAATCACTTATTTCACATTTTATTTACATTTTCTCTATTAAGGTTACGTAAAACACTAATAAATTATTGTTTGTTCATTTTTGTTTTCATAAAAAGTGGTTTCTTGTATTTAGGAGAAGCTGACTAGCGCTGGATAGTCAGATAATCCTTAGATATTGTAAAAAATATTAGATCTCTTTCACAAATATTTATTTTTGAAAGGTATATTAAGAAAGCACTTTTAATTTATTTAAATGTTAAAAATATGAATGTACGTAAATTTTAATTGTTTAGAGTTTAAATATTTTTATGAATTGATTAAATATTTTTAAATTGATATATTCCTTATTAAATCTGTTTATTGTATAATTAATTTTGAAGCCGATACTGCAGTAAAAATGGTATTCTATTTTCCAGTGTACGTATTTATACCTTAATAGGCTAATGTACCAAATACAAAAATAAAAAAGTACATTTAAAATCCCAATCGTCAGGTACTCGCAAGACAACTTCTGTGGCCATGTGGCTGGAAATGGACACAGAAGGCGACCTGCAGACCCCAGGTCCTCGCTAGATAAATCAATATCTTCGGTTTTACCCGAATCTCTGCTTTTTTACATTTCCAATTTACACTGTTGTCAAAAATATATATAACACTTTATGTATACAGCGATGCTTACATATTATACAGGAATATGATTAATATTTTATTTTATTTAACATTCATATTAAATTAGTTTGCTCTCAAATTAATCAAGGATTCTATCCTCAAATATAATTCACATCGAGGTGACTTCAAATTATGTTTGTACGTTTACGAGAAACTTGATATCTACTCTCAGTAAAGTGTGCTTTCCAAAGTAATATGTGTAAACCAACTGTTTAAATTACTTGTTTAATTTCCTTCGTTAGAAAGACTGACAAATTACAGTTTGCACTCGCAAGGAAATATCGAAATCGTTTGTTTTACATAATTCACTTTTCTGATAAGTAATGCATTGCCTTCATTACAGTTATAATCGTATGCATTTGTTTCCCACACCCACACGTGCCAATGCGTCGATTCCTTTATTAGATTGTTAATTCCGTTGCTGTTCACGGATGTATCTAGTAATGAGCGTTGTTTTGCCCAAGTGATACAATAAAAGCATCTCTACAGAATTCGCTTTTTAAAATCAAATAATAACTATACTCTTTTGACACCATACAGATTAATGCGCTCCACGCATTGATCCGGTTTTGTTACCAGGTAAGGTCTAATTATCTTCAACAGCTTTCAAAGCGTTAGGTGTTTTAATTTTGATAAGTCCTGGCAACGTTTTGATGAAATGAATACACCCATTGAACAAAGTTTTGTTTCATTTTCACTTTACGTTTTGAATACACACTAGAGCGTGATTCTATAATATATCAAAGCCCAATGAATGTATTTCATGGCACATCAAAATACTGTTTAGTTGGAAATACAGTAGATGTTAAATATTTCGTTATTGACTGTGATATCGAATAACATTAGTAAGTTTTGTAGAAGTCAATCTACTAACACATACGAAATAATTTAAAATATAATTCAAACATTTCACAAAAGCATTAAAAAGAAATTAAAAAAAATTCCAAAAATTCTAAATGATTATTTTGATACAGCTATAAATCTGTATGTATTGTCAAATGTATAAAATAAATACTGTAGTTTTACTGTTTAAAATGTGCTTCTCGTGTTTGTTTTAATTTTTTTTCTAAATTATATAAGTAATTGAAAATATATACTATATATAAAAACATTGTAAAACCAAACATATTAATTATTTTAAAATAAAAAGTAGCTTTTGTAATATTTTTTTAAACGATAGAGAAGTGAATAAATAGCGTCATTATATGTAAATCTGAAATAAATAAATATATGTTTTTAAAATAAATTATAAATATTTACATACATATATATTTGAAAGGCGTATGTTAAAAAAATATTTGTACATTCAGGTATGTGCACCAAAATTTCGATAATCGGTCAATGAGAGGTACACAGATTGATATAATTATTAAATAATCTCCAATAAAATAAATAGAACATCTGAAAACAATTGAAATACAACCAACAGAAAAATAAGAGGATGGTTTATGTTAAATTTGAATTTGGAAAAACACTGAATTAATAAAAAATAATAATCAATATACATTTTCCTGTCGAGGATAATCGATGTACTAAGAATTTTATTGATAAAGTTCATTCAAGGGTCAAGATGATAGATTGAATCGATATGTTCTGAAGGATTTCTTTGGAAAATTGGTCGTTCAAATGTCGTACAATCGTCAAAAAACATTTTTGTAAATTTATCTTATTTGCTCTGCTATACCCTTGATATAGGCATGAAGCGTAATTCGTTTGCCTTACAACAAATATGAATATTAATTATTACAGAACCATTCAATGTACTGCATGCAAAAAATGTTTTTTGTTTAAAAAATAATAATTATTTACACCTACAGCAAAACAATAGATAAAATTAATTAAGATTTTAAAATAGAAGAAAGAATATGAGTTAAGAAAAGAGACAAATAATCAAATGTAATATTGATTATATCAGTAGTAAGATTTATATGCGTTAAGGCCGTGCCACACTGTTTGAAACAAGCTCTCCACAGGGGTGACCTTGGTGGAGAGCTGTGGAGCCCACGGTTGGTATAGCGTCCACATACTGTTGTAAACAAGTTCTCCACAGAGGTCACCTTTGTTTTGCTCACGGTTGGTGTGGCATCCACAGTAGACACCATTTTCGTTCAATACGTCCGCACTCCACCGATGCGATGCCGCTATGCAACTGACCTTGACTGGTGGAATGTGGAGCACCCACATTGTGGAATGCGTGTTTACAACGGCGGGATCCACAAGCTACTATACGCGTCCGTCCACAAAGGTTGTTGAAGGTCAAATGAATTTTTGTTTCAAACAAGGGTCTACACAGTTTTAAACCGCCGGTGGAGACCGATGTGGAGAGCTTGTTTAAAACGGTGTGGCACGGCTTTTAGAGTTATATAAAACAAAACAAGAGTTGGAAGGTAACATAAAATATATAAAAATTAATTTTAATATAAACATATATGTTATTCAACATAAAAACGAAGAATTTTAGGATCGAGTTTTTTAGAAGATAGAAAACAAAAAAGAATTAAGTTTTTATTTTATAATAGCTTTGAAATGTTTTATATGAATATAATCCATAATTTTAATATATCAAAAGGGTATATTTCAAGTTCTGCTATATTTTATAAACGGTTAAATAAGATAATATAAGGTAATATATATATTATAGTATATAATATGATTTTTTATATAATGTGGATGTTGTTGGGTTTATCTTTTCTAGATGTTATGTTATAGTAAACTTTTTTGTTATTAACAAATAAGATACATATATGAATTATATACGCAAAAGTTATCGGTGCAGTAGTGCAAGTAAATTAAGGTTAGGTTATGTTTTAGTTTATGAAATGTTAGGTTGGGTCAGCGTCTGGTGGAATATATCGGCGAAGAAAGGGTAGGGGACGCCTTAAACGGCGGCGCGCTCCTCGTGAGCCTTCTTGACTATGGCAAGCTTGGAGTGTGGATCTGTGGCGCGCAGGGAGGCGTATGGCGGTTCCCGTGTACCGTGTAGAACAAGTGACCACTCACGGAGTAGGCCGCGTTGGGGCGTCTTGGAGTTGAAGCTCGCCTAAAAAGAAGGAAAAAGTATTTAATTAAAGGCGTTTTTCATATAAAAATAACATCCATTTTAATAAACCTGTCGGGGTTAAATGCATAACCCAGATAAGCAGATTTCATGATGAAATATATGACACGAATAACCGAAAAACGCCTGACTCAGGACCTACTTATTAAAACTGATGATTCGAAGGCCCAGATTTATTCAGTTTGGTCACTAGGTCACTAGAGCAGAGCATCGTGTGATAATGAAAGCAAAGCATATAAAAGTGGTACTTCCGACCACCCAATACGTCAGTCAGTATTACGGCTTCTAACAGACACGAGTCTACGTTAATAAGTCTACGCCACGAGGGATATCGGACTCCCTCCCGCGCTGACCTACGAAGCCACGCTACTACAGTATTCCTTCTTGCGACTTCTAACCGACACGAGTCTACGCCGTCAAGTCTACGCACGAGAAACCTCCGACCTTCCTACCGAGCTACACAACTGTCTACACTGCTACGACGTAACTTCCGACGAATCTTCGCTCCAGCCGACCGACGCTACTGCCCAGCGAGCCATCATCCTCTACTGCTCACGACCCGGACTCCACCCTGCTGCTATCGACATCCAGCGACGCTCCATTACTAGTACATAATACTGTAACGTATGATTACTTGTGACCTGCAATAAACGCTGAAACCTCCACCGTCTTTCAACCCTCACCACTTCTCCCAAAGTGGTGACCCCAACGACAGCCTGTCACCCCCCAAAAACCCATTGATATTTGATAATCAAATCAGATCAGTTTATTATCTTAACAGACATTACAAACAATATTAAAGTTTAAGGCATCTATTGAGTACAGATAAAATATAATATATACAAAATAATACCAGAAACACATGAGAGGTGGTTCGACATTATGAAGACAAAATATTTAATAGACGAAGAAATTGCCAAGATAACGCCAGCATTTCAGGCGTTATCTTGGCAATTTCTTCCTGGTTGTTGGTCTTCAAATTTTTAAGGGTCCCTGGACGGTTCACATAAACACGGGATTTCAAAAAACCCCATAGAAAAAAATCACAAGAGGAACAAATCGGGAGAGCGGGCCGACCACTCCAAATCGCTCCTAATTGAGATAAGGCGCTCTGAGAAGTGTTCCCTCAAAACAGCCATCCCGTGACAGAAATCCCGTTTTTATGCTGCCGCACCCTTGATCATCCGTTCGAAAAGTAGGCCTCAACGGCAAACGCATGCTCTTCACTGTTCCAACGCATGATACCGACTAATCTGTATCGGAACCAAACTTTATAGTTTCGCCTCTCGAACAAAACCACTAGCGCTCCGCTACGACATCAACCGACTGAATGGCGCGCATTTAAAAAAAGGAAGTTATGCTGCCGCACCCTGTATGAAAGACGTCGATCTCCGAGGAGACCGCGTTCAGCAGACTAATTGCTCTTTCCACCGGTGTCATTAGAGGCATGCTTGGTGAGATATTTCGCTTGGCTAATGAAGTAGCAAGGCGAAATATCACACTCCCTTAAAATATAGACTGCTAGTTAGCTCAATGAGCTAACTCTGTGGAATTCCATTGTTAATTTGGAATAATTTACAACATATTTAGGAAGTGACTTCCTTATACTTTTTAGTTATATTTTCACCTGAGGATGGAAGAGGTCACCTCTGAAACATGTTGTGAATAATTTTTTTTATTTGTAAAAAGTTTAATAAAGAAAGGGAATTACGCAGTGTTTTAAATTATTTCAAATTAAAATATCTCACTAAATATCATTATCTTAATTATTTGGCTTTTTAGTCAATTAATTGTATTTTTAATTAATTGTAACAAGTTATTATACGACTAACAACAGCTTATATGTTGTATGAGATAAGCGCCAATGTGGGTTGGGTTAAGTTAGGTTAGGTTAGGTTTCTATCAAACTCACCTCTAACAGCCAGGTTCCTTGAGGATACTCTCCCCACGTGTGTGTGGTCATGAAGGGCCATTTTGTGAAGCCGTCCCTACTATCGTCATCGTTGGCCCTTCTGCTTAGAATCATTGACCTGCAATGTAGCAAAATATTTCGTTATATGTTTATATTTATTCTGTCCGCGTTCATATTAAAACCTTAGAAGTTTTTGACGACATTGAATACTATTAATAACACATTACATATGTGGGCGTATAAAAACGCCTACGAAATCACAACACTTTGTCTCGTGCCAGACAGACAGAGGCGGTTGGTTATTTTGAGCATTCGATCATTAACCTTTTGTTTTTTTCCTTCACTATTCATTGATTACTGCTTCAAAATATATAAAAATCTAAAAATATACAATTCCGCTTGTTTTTCACGATGAAAAAAGTAAACAAATGATAAATCAGTGTATTTTTGTTATATAATTTAATATTGTCTTAAAACTTATATTTTCTAGATATCAACAGGAGAAAAAATCTGTTAATGTTGGCTATTGAAAAGTCTTCTTAGAAATACTATGTAAATATTTTTTACTTTATATCATAATAAAATTCTCCGGAATTAAAGTATAATACATTATTAGGAACGAGTTGTCATCCGAAATGGATTCATTTAGATGAAAAAAAGAGGAAAATATATTTATTTCATTTAAACAATTGTAAATACGTAGCCTTTAATGTTGTAATTATTGTTTTTTTCAATATTTATATCGATTTAGTTCATTCGATCAAATTAATATATTAAACTTTTATATTAAACTTTTTGTTATTGTATACAACAGATCGTTTGAACCTAATTACTGTATTTATTTTTTTAGCTATTATATTGATTTTTGTGACACGTGTTAGGTATCCAATCTACCGCCATTTTGTTGTCACATTAATTCTACACCAGACCAATGACATGGTGACAATCAAACTGCCATCCCCGGGAATCAAACCCGGGACCTTCCGTCTGCCACTCAGAGCTCTTACCACTCTGCCACGAAAGTCATCAATCAAGTTTATGTAATTACAAAATATAACACAAGGTTGAATGCTTCAAATGATTTCTTAAAACAATATTTGAGTACGTGAAGGCTTTGCTAACCTTGTGCCCATGGGACTGATGAGGAATAGCTCCAGGTCTCCTCTTCGTGTAGCATTAGCCGTGACCACGGCCTGAACGTGTTCCAAATACTTCACCTCCGTATCAGTGCCCATACAAGCTTCTGTCTTTATCTTGAGCAGCAGGGATCGTCCAGACGGAATATCACTGCAAAAATTATACAATAACCTTAAATAATAAATATTTTAAGACAAATTATAAAAAATAAATTCTGAATGTTTTGTGATTTTATAACAGAGTAGACTAGAAAAGTTCATCTTAAAACTAAAAAAAAATGATTCTTTTGTATTAATTTTTTTTTCGCGATTATATTTTTTATTGTTGGTTATGACGCCAATAAGAAGTCAATTTATAAATCAGTCACTGGTGACCGAAACGGAGATCAACAATTTAAATTAATGTCATTCGTTAGAGTGTACAATATTCAGAGAAAACGTACGTTCTTTAATATTGAATGCCTAATTAATGTGGAGTTTTATGTATCATTGTGACGCAACAATATATAATCTGATTTTGTTTATAGCTATTTGTAATCGTTTTTCAATACATTGTTTGAAAGGAACTATCGCGAACTTACCTATAAGGGCTGTCATGAAAAACAACTTAACCACCCTACGTATTTGAACGTACTGTGACTGTACCATTCTGCGCTATCCCGTATCACGTACGCGCTTGAGAAAAAGTAATGTACTTAAAATGTATAAAGTGTTGGGAATACGCGCGTGTGCCAACAACACTCGAGTACAAGTCTTCATAAATATGCTAGTTTTACAAGGGGCAGGCGAAGTGTGCGGCCGAGTATTTGACGTTTCGTAATTTAAAAAAATAAAATTAATATATAATGAAATTTCATTAATAAAAAACCTGCTTTTTTTGCACGTTTCTCGGAAAATAACCCAAAGGTAGGGCGGTTAAAAAATGGATTTGCTATAATCTAGATCTGCGGGTTACTATATGGAGTCAAATTTTATAATTCAAGTATCAAAATACTGCTTTTTATTACAATTAAGAGCATATAATAATACTTGATTTTTTAATACTAGATCCCGTGTTCTAATAACATTAGAAAAAAAACGAGAAGTAATTGTTCCCGCGAGCAATATGTAAAAACGAATAATATGATTAACTATTTAAAGCTAGAGGCTATTCAGCAGGCTAAACCGGTTATTATTAAAAAAAAGTACTGGTATAACCGCACTTTTGTTAATTAAATCCAATGCAAAATACTAAAACTAACTAGCCATTACGCCGTTTCTCCGGAGGGGTAGGCAAAGATGGATCGCCACATTGTTCTATCCTGGCATAATACTCGCGCTTCTTCTACATTCACACAACGTGACATGCACGCTCATTGATTGTTCCTTCTTCGAATATTGCAGTAAATGATTAATTTGGTCATGCCATGTCTTCCTTGGCCTTCCTCAACTTCTTTTCCCATTTACACGACTTGTATATATATTTTTAATCATTCTTCCCTCATCCATTCGTTCCATATGTCCAAACCATCTTAGTGAGCCTTTTTTGATTTTATTTATCACGCATTCATCTGCCTTACATTCCTTTCTTACTTCATCATTAGATATTCTGTCATACAGTGTGGCGTTCCATTCTTTCTGCCTACCCCTCCGGGGAGACGGCGTGATGGTAAGTTAGTTAGTTAGTTTTTCATCCTTCTTCTACCAACTCCAAGCTTCACTCCCATACATAAGGGTCGGGACTAGTTTGCTTCAGTCGATATATTTATATTTGCGGTAATGAATTTGAGTGCAACATTTATTTTGTTTTCAGTTCCAACCATTCTTCCGATATCTTTCTCCATTCTTCCATCTCTTGTAAACATGCTTGTAA
This sequence comes from Lepidostoma basale, assembly GCA_022606425.2. NCBI lineage: Eukaryota > Metazoa > Arthropoda > Insecta > Trichoptera > Lepidostomatidae > Lepidostoma > Lepidostoma basale. Next base: position 18,294 of record JAHDVF020000983.1, read on the forward strand.
ACATGCTTCCACAATAAATATTTATCTAAAATGATATGTGTCACATTTGTCTATGGTTTCGAATGTTTATTTGTAAGACAAACTGAAATTGATCATAAATAAAGTGATGCATTTTACATACTGTGATCCTAACAAAGTTCCAGCTTCGCAGTGATATCTTGCAGGAACGGTCCTCCAGCGTTTTGCGAGGGATACCATCGCCCCAGCATCCAAAACACCAAATCCAAAGAGATGATTAAACTCCAAACCAACTCCATTCATTGTCCAGTGGAAACGACCCTGAAATGTGCATAGAATTTTTATATCATCGAATAGTTGCTGACGCTGCATTCGCTGACTAATACGAATGAAAACGTCTGTTAATAAAATTATTATAATTTATGGAAATGCCATATCATTATCAAATGTTTTACAAGACATCTAAGTAATGGTAAGTGCATTGACTGCCACCCCGAAGATTCCGGGTTCGATTCCCGGCGAGGGCAGTGTGTTTGTCACACTGTCTTTGGTCTGGTGTGGAATTCACATGATAATAAAATGGCGATAGACTAGCTACCTACCACATGTCACGAGAATCACTATGATAGATATATTACCCTTTACATCGCTCATGCTGTCATGATGTAAAGAGCGATTGAACAAAATAATAATAATAATAATAATCTGATAATGCCTTAGACAGGCGAAATATGTCATTCCCATAAATTATAATAAAACTTCTAGAAAACAGACGTTTCATCTGTATTTTTATCAATAACAAGTTTTACATAATTGTTCATGAAACAATAAATACCATTATTTCGAAATGTATTCATTTATATTCTATAATATCTGAAACAATACCAAGCATACTATTAAATGTTTTAATTTTGAAATACTGTTGTTGTACGAAACAATTTTTTTAATGAGTTTGGCGCAAAAGCTGTTTTGCCAGCCTATGCTGGCATCATCAGGTGTTATAAACATTTTAATCTTGAAACACTGTTATTACGCGTAATCACAATTTTTTAAAATGTTTTATGAGATTGTCGCGCCAGCTGTTTCGCCAATTTAATAGTTCAAATCAGTTGTTTGATAATAACAACATAGGTCGACGAAACAGCTGTCGCAACAATCTGATAAAAATAAATTGTGACACGTTTAAAAACAGTGCTTCAAAATTACAACGTTTTATAATGTTTTATAGTCTCCGACTAAAATCGATTATTTAATTATATTAAATAATTTAGTATGATTAAATAATCGATTAATTTAATTAATATATATAAAAAATTATAATATACTTTTTTTAAATATAAGAAGTGAATGCGGTGCGAATGATGGTGTTGTGAACAAAATAACGAAAGGATCATTTAGATGGTTTGGACATATTGAAAGAATGAATGAAGAAAGAATGGTAAAAAAATTATATGTTAACTATGTAAATGGAATCAGAAATAGAGGAAGACCGAAGAAAACGTGGCACGTTTAAATAAATCAAATATTGAATGTCGGCCATGTGAGGAGTCAGAGAAATCGACGCGCGTGCATTACACGATGTATGAATGTTAAGGAAGCGAGAGAAATATGTCAGGAAAGAAAAGTGTGGCAGTACATTATTTCTGGCTACCCCTTCGGGGAGACGGCGCCATGGTTAGTTAGTTAGTTAGTTGGTTTGATAAGAAACGAAAATAATATAGGAATTATATTCATTACTCACTTTTGCATCGAATAAGGAGTTTCTCTTAGAAGTAAGAACAGTCAAATGTTGAATATCTCTCCAGGTCAGTTGAGGGCTAAAAAAATAGTTCACAGTTAATAAGTATTATCTTTACTTCGTATTTAAATAAAACTAAAAACAAAATCACCACCGATCATAAAAACATAAGATTATAAAAAATATACTTCTAAAAATGTTTAATTATTAGCATTCATTTTTTTATAAAAATATTTTATATATTTTTTTAAAGATTTTGAATGTTATGAGAAATGTAACTTTTAAAAGCGAAACGCGAATTTAAATATCCGTATTAGAATTCATTCCACAATCTCTAATGTGGGCACAAAAAATAACTCATTATGATAATGAAAGAACCGGGTTGTGTTCAGGATTAAACCCAAGTTCACTGAATCAGGAGGCGAGCGTTCTGTCGCCTAGACAACCGCCTGGATTCCTGTCACTCTCTTAAAATTGTTTACGGCTTTAAAAAATCGAGCGATTTAAATATTCAAGATGGAATTTTACATCATAGCAACAGTGATAATAATAAGAATATTAATTACTCAAAGGATATTTTTGTAAATACTTCTCAAAGGAGATGTACAATACGATTTTTCAGATGTTATGAATAAACAACAAAATTCGCGTAGTATTCTCATTTTTCATTAAAAACGTTGAAATAAAATATATTCATTTTTAATAAACTCAAGGCGAAAATAATGTCGAATTCCATATCAAGGTTTTTTTATGAATTAAAACACCTGTTTTCAACTTCAGAGTTTATTTTTTTCGACATGTTTCGAAGGATACCTTCATCATCCGAAGACCGATATAAACAATGACGAAGGTGTAAAATCTTCAAAACATGTCGAAAATATAATCTTCAAATCCTCAAGTGGAAGAACAGAGTTTTAATTCGTGAAAAAAATCATCCGTACATATTAGATTTGTAGTTAGACATATCGAAGTAAAGAGTTAGACAAATGAACAGTATTTCCAACAAGACGTAAAAATGCTTCATTTTTGCAATGCAATATTTAAATTTTAATTTTAATAATTACATAGAGCGAATACAATAAAACAATATTTTTTAAATGAACCAAAGAATTGCAATGACCCCAACAACTTTCGCTTGTATCCAAGCTTCATCAAGGCAATATAAAAATACAAATTTACATAAAAATATAGACTGTGGTTTTTAATTGGTCATTTTAGCAGCAGTGAAAATTTTATATTATTTAGAAATTTGTAAAAACTATTTAAAATTTGATAAGAACTGTTTAGAATTTATAAGAACTATTTAAAATATTTAAAAACTATTTAGAATTTGTAAGAACTATTTAGAATTTGTTTACAGCTATATAGAATGTGTAAGAACTATTTAGAACATAATATTTATTGAATATATTTTTGTGAAAGATGAAACTCACTTGGCCTCAAGGGCGAGTGCGAAGACGCCAGCAGCCTCTGGCGCCGCGGCGCTGGTGCCAGAGTGGGTGGTGGTGCACTTGCCGTAGAGGTCCGTGGTGGCTACACCAGTGGCTGGGTCCTTGGCGCCATTACTAAACGTGGACGCCAGGGTACTGGAGCATGACTCATCGTAGTGCGCGTTTTGACCGTCATTAATTGCACTGAAAAGAAAATAATATGTTCGCTTCAATGTCTTCATATTATCGTTGATATAATATTATATATATCTTTTAAATTTTAATCCCAGGGATTTCCATCCCTCTTTTACCAGTTCCATGATTCACCCTCATACCTGAGGGTCAGTACAAATAAACTATTGTAGTTTGCTATCTTAGCTTTTTTTGTTAGATTTATGTTTCCGATGACAATTTTATTTTGAATACATATAATTACTCTCAGTATTACAACACTTTATTTCACTTAACACAGACATGTTACGGTTATAACATAATCTTTATCAATGTACACAATTTAAATCAATAAAATATGTCGAAATTGTGTATATTGATAAAGGTCATGTTACAAGCAAAACATGTCTGTGTTTAGTGAAATAATGTGTTGTTATATCAAGCGTAATTATTATATTTATTCAAATATGAATCCACAACACAAAGTTAAGGCGAATATATAAGAAACGATTTTACTTCTTTCAATATTTCTCTCTACTCGCCCTTCTGTTATAAACATATTTACTAAATATGCAAATTCATGTACTCTTTTTCTAAAATCATTACTTCGAACTGCTCACATTGATCATCAGATCATTTTTATAAATATCTCATACATACTAGATACTAGGACTTGTAGTTCATCCCTGCTATCTGCAGGTAGCACAGCGTCGTCGATAGCTTACTGTCACTCCGCTCATTTTGGCGCCTGCATCCAACCTTTTGAGTTCTCTCAAAAGGTTTGGGACATATTCAGCCACGATGATACTACGTAACCCTGTTTAAGAACTACTGTAATAATGTAAGAATTAAATAGTATACCTGTTAATTGAAACGGTCCACATGGAAGCTGCGTAGCCATCACAGTTGCAATCATCGTCTTCCCCGCCATCTCCACTGGCCCACACGTAGATATTGCCCAGACCATTACGACCCTAAAAATATTAGCATTCATTTGTAATAATTAATCAATCTATAATAAACAAATCATTGAACATCATAATTTATGATATATTTAATTTTCATTTAATTTAATTTATTTTAATAAAAATTACAAACATTACAGACATATTTCCAGATCGTTTGCAATAACATTATGAGAATTTAAAAGAGAATCATAAAAAATAAAATTAAAAAGAATTAGAAATAATCGTAACATTGATATTGCATCCCTGAGGCAACTCAGACTATCACGAAATATGTCGACCTCCGAGGCGACCCAATTAAGCAATAAGATTGCCCTACCCACAGGCCAGTGGCGGTACTTCCATAGAAGCCCAGAAACCCGGCTTGCGTAAGAAATTTTGAATCAAAACCTCTTCTGGCTTACAGAGGTTCAGCTCTTGTGGTTATTGGTCTCTTATGTCTGATGGGAACATTGTTGGGAGGTGATTTGGTGGGGCGTTGGTTTATGCCGGCACATGATTTCTTAGATTTGGGGGTTTTAATTCAAAATTTCTTACGCAAGCCGGACTTCTGGGCTTTTATGGGAGACCGCCACTGCCACAGGCATAACCATTGGCAGGTTGCTGTGCTGTCTTTGACGAAGGTAATTATCAGGGACAAATAGACCTACATCACTCAGGACATCCGAGTTTTGTATATAGCCGCCAATCAGCTGAAAGAAGTGAACTCCCAAGTGAATATTCCTCCTTCTCTCCAATGATTGGTAGCTTAACATACGTAGCAAGAATTCAGTCGGAAATAGCCACGGGTAATAACCGCGCTCCCTGTATATTAACTATTGTTCGTACCACAAAGCAAATGTTATCAGTTAGCTCATTACCTACAGACAATATCTATCAGTAAAAAATATATTTAAAAAATTAAACGTCATATCGACCAAGAGTTACCAAATATATTTAGTTTAAAACACCGTAACATTAGTTTGAAAATAATAAAGGATGTTGCATCAGGATACGGCCACACCGAAGTGCCAGGGTCAGAGGCTAGGTGGCCACGAAATTAGAGAGTATGAGAGTACGAGCAAGCAGAAAGAGACTACCAGGAAGGCCGCCAATAAGATGGAGAGGTGGCATTGATCTGCAGAACATGTGGCTTCAATAGGATGTAGCCACTTGTAATACAGCTAACTCTAACAGTGGATCGCTTGTACATGCTATCTACATAAAATGGTACTTTGCACGTGCACCAAGATCAAGCAATAACAAACAGACAATTGATGAATTAAAGGCGGGCCACACTGTGATAAACAAGCTTTCCACCGACGGTTTAAATCTGTGTGGACACTGGTTTGAAACCAAAATTTGTATACTGAATGCGTTTGGATCAACAGTTGGTAAACTGTTGATCCAAACGTCTGTCTACTCCCTGTCTTTACATAAAGTAGGTATTTGAATAGCGTATTTCGTAAGATTTTTTTTAATATGAGACCGTAAAAGGCCCTTTGCAGCTCGACCTTGAGCATAAAGATAGAAATAGAAGTATTTTTTTAATTTTGATAATTAAATTCATAGGTATATATCAATCGGTTAGCGGCGAAACAATACGACTGAACCGGTTTTTTTGTTGCATGCAATTAGGTAGGTAATTTAGGGGTTGAAATTTCAACAAATCGGCCTCAAATTTATTGTGTGAACTGGATGACTAATACTCTTCCCTAAACACTTATAATTAGCCATTTCCATGTCATTGGGTTTTTACCAAAAGTAGCTCGTAATATCGCACCCTGAAACACCGTGCATCGGTGGAGTGCGGACGTATACGAAAATAGTGTCTACTGTTTAGAGTTTGTTTTAAATCAAGTGTGGACGATAAACCAACCGCGGGCTCAACAGCTCCCACCAAGGTCACCCTTGTGGAGAGCTTGTTTACCACAGTGTGGCCCGCCTTTTAAAGCGGAGATTATGCGTGTTATTGGCATAATTCAGCACAATAAACAACAATAAATATATTTTAAATGTAAATGTTTTATTTATTTAATAAAAGGACCCCTAATGGAACACCTTTTATCTACGTTTGTATGAAACAAACGCTAAAAGCTGTGTTCACTAATGACAAAATAAGTGAAATATACAAAATGTATAGAGTTTGGAAGCCATTCATTTTAGGAACAAATGCTCTAATACCACCCCGAGTGAAAGTTTCTAATGAACCGAATTCATCTTGCCTTAAATTTCTCAGTAAAAGACCGTGGAATCAAACAAAACTTTAAACAATTCGTAAAATGTTTGAGAAATTTTCCAACTTTGAAATTACTTCTTTAACGGGGAATGACTGAAATTTGCGAGCATTATAATATCACCGCCTCAGAATTGGATTGATCCATAGACAATCTTTATTTAACAAGATTTTTTTGTTTAAGGATTAATTGTATCTCAATAGAGACGAATATGTAAATTGTTGTTCTGGGAACAGAATATGGTGGCCGAGGCGCTTACAGGAAATATGACCTGTCATTGGTTGGGTTGAGCGATCGCCTTATGTTTAACAACATTCCCCATTCCACCCTTCTTACGACCACCACGAATGACAAAATTTTTGGAAGTTGTATATATGCTAGGATTCTGCGCCAATCTTTACATTTTTTAGTTCATTCTACACTAGCGTCATCTATTAAGATTGAGAAGCATTAAGCAGAAAATCTTTATTAATGCACTGTGAAAGGCTGTGCAAATCATACAGTACTAGATTACGCCTGGAGATGTCTCTCAAATTTTTATGCCTTTCTTGGACCAGTTATTTCCAAGATTTTTTTGAATATTCTGTCAACATTTTACTTGTTTGAATAATATCATAACGTGAAACATTTCAGACATATGACTTTTTAAAATTGAAAATTAAATAAATATTATCAATATCGAAATAATGAAATAAGCAAACGCTTTTAACAATTTTGATTGATAAAAGCGAACATAAACTGTACGACATGTGATGATTCTATTGATATATTATAATATTTGATGAAAATGATAGAATCATTATTAATAATGATTACGAAAAAAAACAAAGACTAATAGCTGATGGCTGATAAGAAATCCATACACACGATAGACAGATACTTTTATGAATATGTAGCGGGACTTCAGGCAAAACAATAGATTACATGTGACCAATGATCACTTTTGCTATATTTCCAATTATATAACGGCAATCCCCCGATGGGTGATGGTCCTAGGAATTTACATGAGCAAGACTGACGAAAGGGCACGGTTGCGTCCTATGAAAGCTTCAGGTGTGTAGTGGGTCACCTTTATGGTGATCAATTTCAAAAATCATAGTTATTATCGGGAGATTTTACGGTATACTAAATTGAAGTGGACTATGCGAACATCGGAGAGGTCCAAAATTGATACTTTCGAGATGTGGTGCTGGCGGCAAATGCTGCGTATATCCTGGAGAGCAAGACTCTCGCAGATGTGCTCTCAGAGAGTGTTTAAGTATTTTGGGCACACAGCTTGGAGAGATCAGGACAACCTTGAAAAAATCATCATCATGGGCGAAGTGGAGGGAAAGCGGGACGACCACCATGAAGACGACCACCAAGCCACTGGTCCAATCAAATCAAGGAGCTGACTTGTCTCTCATAGCTGCACCTTGGAGACTGACGGGTGACAGGAGCGCATGGCGTGACATGGTCAATGGTTTACAGGATGGACACGACCCTCAATCATAAGGAATACGAAGAAGAAAAAGAAATTGAAGTAAATTATTAAAAATTTGCGTCAATTGGTATGTCTCTTCAGCAGCTTGTCTCCATTCACTGCTGGACGTAAGCCTCACCACCCCTATGCCATCCCGCTCGGTCTCTTTCCAGTGTTCTACAGGCCCTTCCCACAGTTCGCACAATATCTTTGCTCCACCTGGTAGGCTGTCTCCCGACACTTCTTTGGCCCAACCTTGGCCTCCATTCAGTAACCCACTGGCTCCATCTTCCATCATCCCGTCGGCATTCATGCCTAGCCCATTGGCACTTCATCCTTGCAATGCGCATTCCTATGTCGGTGACCCTGGTGCGACTTCTAATCTCCACGTTGGGTATATGTCTCTAAGCGAGATACCCTGCTGTCTGCTTTACGCGGATGATGCCGTTTTCGTTGCGGATAGTACGGACGAATTACAAGTCTTGGTGTCGAGAATGTATGAGGTATGCAAGTCAAACCATTTAATGATGAATGTCGGAAAGTCAAAGGTGTTAGTTTTTGAAAGGGAAGAGCAAATGACAGTTTGTAATATAAGTGTGAACAAAGAGAACTTGGAACAGGAGAGGGAATTTGTCTATTTAGGTAGCATGTTCACAGCGGATGGCCGAACGTATAGTAATATTGAAAGAAGGGTTGGTGTGGGTAACAAAGTGAATGGAGATTTAAAAATAGTTATTGGAAACAAGAATTTATCAATGAAAGCAAAAAAGGCCGTTCACAATGGAGTTCTGGTCTCAACCCTTATGTATGGAAGCGAAGCATGGAACTGGCAGAAGTAAGATGGGAGCAGAATAAATGCGGGAGAGATGAGGTCCCTAAGATATGTGTGTGGTAGAACGATGTACGACAAAATCTCAAATGCAGATATTAGAAAGGAATGTAGAGCGAAAGAAGGTATTATGAACAAAATATTGAAAGGATCGCTGCGTTGGTTCGGACATATGGAGCGCATGGGTGAAGAAAGAATGGTTAAAAAAAGTATACGTTAATGGTGTAAATGGAGTACGGAGTCGTGATAGACCGAGGAAAACATGGCATGACCAAATTAATCAAATTTTAAAGGTTGGTCATGTCAGAAGCCGGAAGAATCGACGTGCGTGTATGACTCACTGTATGAATGTGGAGGAAGCTAGAGAGTGTCAGGATAGAGTAGTGTAGTGATCCATTCTCTCTGCCTACCCATGCGGAAAAACTGCGTGATGGTTTGTTTTATTTGTTTGTTTGTTTGCGAGATACCCAACATGGTCTGTATAACACAGTTAAACTAAGGCGACTATACTACATATTATAATATTATACCTCCTACTAAAATTCATCACGGGAAAGCAGCTCCAAACAGCTCGCTACGAAAAGTCTCAGATTTATGTTCGCATTTCAGTAATTTGCACATTACTCTCGTAAAACATTTTATGTACACCCTGTCATGATTATTACTACAAAAAGCACACAAATTAAACTTTATTTTGTACCTAATGGTTGGAGGAAAATTTACGATGGTGAAATGTTTTGAATATCTGCATGAGTGGTTATCTTATTAAAATTTGGTTGAGTTACTCATATAATCATAATTTAAATATGCAAAAACTCGCATGTCGTCATAAAATAGTACATGAATATTTTGAATACAAGAGAGCGCCTGAACTCTTCTCTCCGAAAGTAATTTGAAGTGCACAGGATGCGTATGCCCGAGAATGTTTCTGGATTATTTTAGGTCATCCCAAAGTCAATTACCTATGTCGTACCCTTCCCTTGTGAGTAGAAAAAATAGAGTTTTGTTTCTAAAAATAAGCGTTATTGTGGAAATCCACAGTGTTAAGGTCTAAGACTAAGTTTATCAAAAACGTATGAATATGAGAAACGTGAGTATTTATTATTTAAGAGAGATTCGTTTATAAATAACCTTTACGTTATATGGACTCATTATTTATAAATTAATTAATCAATAGTATTTTCTGAATTGTTACGTAAAAGCATCAATAAATTAATATTTTTTTACAAGTAGATTTAGCTTCTAAATTTAAGAGCATTCTACTTATAAACTAAAAAAAGTCCAATAATATTTTCACACCCATTTGTGTATTGAAATATTTTTGTTATTGAAACTTTAAGTCGATTTGAATAAGGCCATAACTGCGTGAAATTTATAATGTTATTATGACGATCTTCGTGGCCGAGTGGTAAGTGCATTGACTGCCACCCCGAAGGTTCCGGTTTCGATTCCCGGCGAGAGCAGTGTGATTGTCACACTGTCATTGGTCTGGTGTAGAATTCACGTGACAATAAAATGGCGATAGATTAGCTACCTATCACATGTCACGAGAATCACTATGATAGCTTTACATCCCCTTTACATCGATTTGGCTCATGCTGTCATGATGTAAAGAGCGATTCAACAATATAATAATAATAATAATAATAAAACCATATAAAATGTGTAATACTAGTAATCTTTCTTAAAGCAATACTAATATTATATTAATATAAGGGTATTAAATGCTTATGAAGCCTTTATTATTCCCCAATGTACGGAGATTATGTAAATGTGAATTTATGTAGAAGCTAGTATGGTACACGGAAATATTAATGGTAAATATTCCGAACACGTGAATTTAGAATCGTGTTCATAAGTATCTTATCTAAATGCTTAATCTGAAATACATTAAGTCTTCCTTTACGTCAAAGTTATTAAACAAAATAATATGAATTAACAAATTTGGTAATTTTACGTAAACCATAAAAAATACTGAATTATATAATGACGTGTTTTATTTTCTTATGATTGATAATAACATACATTATAACAACAACAAACCATCACGCCCGTTTCCCAAAAATAAACTGTGATACGTAAAATAACAGTGTTTTCAAATTTAAACATATAATGTTGAAGTATCATAGTGTTTCAGGAAGAACAATTTATTCTTCTTCTTCTTCTTCTTCAGCCTGTATTGACCGTCCACTCTTGGACGTAGGCCTCCTCTCGCATTTTCCATCCTCTTCTATTCTGGGTGATCCGCATCCAGGCACTTTCCACACTTCTCTGGACATCGTCGCGCCAACGCAACTGTGGGCGCCCAACTCCACGCTTTGCCGTCCTTGGCCACCAGCACAGCAGTCGCCTTGTCCACTTTTCATCTGGATCGCGAGCGACATGTCCCGCCCATCGCCACTTGAGGGTTGCGGCCATCTTGATAACATCGGAAACCTTTGTCCTGACTCTTATGTCCTCATTTCTGAGTCTGTCCCGTAAACTGATACCCAACATGGCTCTCTCCATTGCTCTCTGAGTAACTCTTAGCTTGTTGGCGCTTTTTTGTGACATTGTGACTGTCTCAATACCATAAGTGAACACTGGCAGGACACAGGCATTGAACACTCTCCTTTTCAAGTTGATGGGTATTTTCGGATTTTTCGAAATGTGACCGAGATTTTTGACCAAGATCCAAAATTTATTATCTAATAAATATTACTGTAAACTGTAATATTTTATACATTAAAAGCTTATAACGCAAACATTGTAATTGATTTCATCAATTACTCCACCACACAATTTTGGTGATCCATTTGGTGTTAAACCAGCAGGCCTCATTTGGGATGATGTAAGGCATCAGGCATGCGATAGAGTCGGGTGGAGAAGGTTTCTTGAAACCCTATGCACCATGGAGGTGTGACATGACAAGAAGAAGAAGAGGAGATTAGCTACCTATCACGTGTCATAAGAATCAAAAGCTAAACAGTTGTATACAGTAATTGGGTTCAAATAATATGCAGTATATAAAAGTAAAAAGCAACGGGAACTACCACATCAAAGACCTAAGCCTAATACTTTATTACAAACCCCTTGGATTAAAACTATCTAAGAAGATTGGTTTTACGAATGGTACATTGTTGTTATCATCAATACTATTACTTTTATGAACCAAATATTGATGGTATGATGTGATACATAAGTAGATGAGTTCGTGTATTTAGTTAGTATGTTTACAAGAGATGGGCGAGTGGAGAGGGATATTGAAATAAGGGTTGGGGCAGGCAACAAAGTAAATGGTGCACTTAAAGTTGTCATCGCAAACAAAAACCTATCCAAAAAAGCTAGAATGGCAGTGCAGTGTTCTTATACTGACCCTTATGTATGGAAGCGAAGCATGGAACTGGCAAAAGAAGGATGAGAGTAGAAAAATGCACTAGAAATGAGATCTCTTAGACGAATATATGGATACTATGTGTATGATAAGAGTGTCGAATGAAAATATAAAAAGCGAATGATGGTGTTATGAACAAAATAATGAAAGGATCATTAAGATGGTTTGGACATATGGAAAGAATGAATGTTAAAAAAATTATATGTTAACGATGTAAATGGAACCAGAAATAGAGGAAGACCGAGGAAAACGGGGCACGATCAAATGAATTAAATATTGATATTTTGTTGGATTTGACTTTGTTTCTCCCCGACAATTATAACATAGATAATTTCACCTGCCACTGTGTAGAACCAATCTACCTAAGGTAATGCCCGTGGGCAGGGCAATAATCCTATTGTATTAAACCGCATCTCTTCGGATGTGGACATTTTTCACGATAGTGAGGTAACCCTCAGAAAGCATCTATCTCTTATGTATTAAATTGCTATTTGCTTCTCTTCTTATTGTATTATACAACAATGTTTATTTTTACTAAATTGTTCTAGAATATTTTTTTAATTGTCTTCTGTTTTTTTTTTTATTATATTATTTGTATTTCTTTTTTTTTTAATTGTATTATTATTTAGTATATTGTGATTATAAACGATTTGGAATTGATATTATTGTGTAATGTTTATAAAAAAAATTATACATTGAATTGAATGTCGGCCATGTGAGTAGTCAGAGAAATCGACGCGCGTGCATGACACGATGTATGAATGTTGAGGAAGCGAGAGAAATATGTCCGAAAAGAAAAGTGTGGTAGTCTATTATTTTTGCCTACCCCTTTGGGGAGACGGCGTGATGGTTAGTTAGTTAGTTATATGATACATTCGCCAGTAATCTCATGTCAAGATCGCCGTTGTTCTTACCTCATTGACGCCTCTGACGATAGCCCTCATGGTAGCATTGCGAGGGCCATCCACCGTCTTCCCGTCATCTGTCGGTCCCCAGGAGGCGCTGTAGATATCTATTTTATGGGGTTCGTGGCCCATGGAGTTGGCCTCAATCAGATCTGTCATGTATGGCTGGTCCAACATGCGAATACCTAAAAATGTACGTTTATATAATTCACAATTATTGTACAAAATCAATTAATACTACCTTTGTTAAAGCAAGACGAGGTTAAATTTTCCTTTGTGCGGGTCGTATTACATAACCACAACGGTATGCCGAATTCGCCGGTAAAGGAAACTTGAAATTATTAATTTCAAACGGTATCCACTTGTTCACTGTGTTAAATTGTGTCACATAGGGTGTTTTTTTAAAGGTTTGGTTTTGAAACTGACAACATTATTTTTACAGATTGTCAATTTAAGAGTTAATAGTTGATTTGTAGTCAGTACGTTTTGCCATTTTATTATAAATAGACTGACGACAAAAGAGGAGTAAGGGGGATCCTATTGACTCTTCGAGCGGTGCATGGCCACCACCGTGGTGATGGCCATGCTACGCTGGAGGATTAATCTGATCCCAAGTACCTATGCACACCTCCTCGACTTTGGTCTCCCCTGGAAACTATGCAAAATGTTAGAGATCGAGTTATTAACCTCGGTGGATAATATTGATGCATAGGCTAACGTGGAAGGACACCTCGCCAACCCGTCTGGCAAGCGTGGCGTTGTAATGCCAACCACCCCCCGTAAGACATGTCATATATGGCGAAGTATAGGGGAGGCCTATGTCCAGCAGTGGACGACAACGGCTTTTAAAGAAGAAGAAGACTGACGTCAGAACAGCGCTTGCAAATTGTGCAAATTTATTTTGAAAATTATGGTTCGGTTCGCCAAACTTATCGTGCACAACGTCCATTCCACGGTCGACAAATCGTTAATGCAAGAAAGTTTATCGGAAGACCATGGATCGTTTTCACACCACGTACACTCTAGTGAATAATACGTATCCACAAAGACGTCAATTGTCGAAAATTGGATTTCACGATTGCGCTTCATTCGAGCTAGTCGTGGCGCTATTATGCCCGAAATCATATTTAAACAATAATGGCATAATATTATCTATTAAATAAAGCCAATATCTTAGACATTAACATTACTTTAATGTATTTTTTTCATTTTGAATATACATATTGTTTAACTCTAAAAAAACATCCTTGCGTCTACGACGAATATTCCAAAATTTAACAGACCTTTGAAAATCTATCGATCTGAATCCATATTAGTTAACGTTTGAAGAGTAGAGTCGGCTCTAGAGACGTCTTTAAGGGTAGAGTCGTATTTTTTCTACATTTTTTCTTGTTTTTTTTTTTACAAATCTTGTATTTGCATTACAGGAAAATAAATATAAAATAAACGACTTCAATATAACTGGAGTCGAGACAGTGGCATGTGGGTAAGGAACATTTTAGTTTATATTTTAGAAAAGTTTTAAATTAATTGTGCATTTTTATGTGAATTAAAGTAAAATGTATATTTTATCTTAGTGATGATTAAAGTAAAACGTCTTAGAAATTTTTATAGTATCTACTAATAAACATAGTAAATAGCGTTAATGATTGAGTGAGATAATAAGTTTTTTTATTGTAAGCGTTTAATTGTAAGCAATTTGAAAATGGTACATTTTACAGATTTTGTCGACTTATATGGATCCTAATATTAGGCATTTGAGTCTGGAATTTATTAAATTCTAGGCGCAAATGGCTATAAATCGGTCACACCCTGGAACGGAACCCAGCTTGCATCGCTCAAGGGGCATTAGACAAGTCTCCTGTTGGTGAAACGTGGAAGCGAGGCAGACCTATAGCCGCTTGAAGAAGAACTCTGAAGGACGTGGATAAGGCGGCAGGCCTCATTTGGAATGATATTCGGCATCAGGCGTGCGATAGAGTGGGTGTATAGAACCTTTGAGGCCACAATTTGAAGCACAACAGAAGTGTGTAAGGACAAGAAAAGAAGAAGAATTTATCGATTCTTAGCATCCTATATAATATATAATAGATCAACACCGCATGGTGTTGATCTAAAGGGGCATTCGAAGGGTTCAATATCCTATGAACGCGAAAAATACAGCCTTGAGCTATAAAAACCGAAACCCAAGTAAATACGACGTGACTTGGTGAATTAAAGATTAATATAACGGTGTTATTTGAGGTATTTATTCCCTTAGTACGCGTAGCGACACCAGAATCATTGAAGTGTTTTTATGGACAACCCGAGAAGCAAGAAAACGGCAACATTATTTCGTATTTTTAATAGAGTATCATCTATTATTGCCGATATAAACAGATTTTGTCAACTCAATGCCATCTTCTCAGAAGATCAAAAGATAGTAGCGAGGGATCAAAGAAACTGCCTCAACAAGAAGAAAATTTAATTAAATCAAATACGGATTATATTTTAATAGTATTATTTTATCTAAGTACCATAATTGAATTGAATGAACTTCTACCAAGCAATTTCAATAAACAACATTAATATTTTGAAGCTGATATCTATTAAAGAAAAAAATATAACATTAATAAAATCTAGTTAGTACAAACTATACGGGTATTAAATATTTATATGAAATGTCCTGTGTCACTTTTCTCCAGCTATTGCTACTGCAGATTAATAGGATTTCAAAAGCAATGAAGTTAAATGTATTATTAAAAAAAATTCAATATGCATTTATATAATTTGTTAAAAAAAAGATTTTTCGGAAAAATTTACATTTTGTGATTATTTTAGACTTTCTATCTTAGTTTTATCATTATTATTTTTATTTATTATATTATTATTATTATCATCTTGTTTGACATATTCACATTCAATAAAAAAAAAACATGATCAGTACTTGTCACACTAGGCATGGCCTGTATCGTGACAACTACATTTAGGTAAAGTGTTTGTTAGGTACCTGCAATTTTTGTATAGTGTTTGTAAGGTACCTGCAATTTTTGTATAGTGTTTGTTAGGTACCTGCAATTTTTGTATAGTGTTTGTTAGGTACCTGCAATTTTTGTATAGTGTTTGTTAGGTACCTGCAATTTTTGTATAGTGTTTGTTAGGTACCTGCAATTTTTGTATAGTGTTTGTTAGGTACCTGCAATTTTTGTACAGTGTTTGTTAGGTACCTGCAATTTTTGTATAGTGTTTGATAGGTACCTTAAATTTTGGTCGAATATTTGATAGGTACCTGTACTAATGTACTAATGTACTGTACTAATGTACAGTATTTGGCAGGTACCTAAATTTTTGGTCAAATATTTGGTAGATACCTATAATCTTGGTAAAGTGTTTGTTAGGTACTAGCAATTTTGGTCAAATACATATTTAGTAGATACCTATAATCTTGGTAAAGTGTTTGTTAGGTACCTGCAATTTTGGTCAAATATTCGGTAGATACCTATAATCTTGGTAAAGTGTTTGATATATTCCAGTAATTTTGATCAAATATTTGGTAAGTACCTGTAATCTCGTTAAAGTGTTTGGTACATACCTGCAATTTTGGAATCGTATGCCACTCCCACACCACACACCCCGTTATCACGGGCGGCTGCAACCTCTCCCGCGCAACGCGTTCCGTGACTGAAACCAAAGAAAAATATTCATAAATAAAGGAAACATGTTCACATTGGATGGCCGAACGGACAGTGGCATCAAATGAAAGGTTGGCGGGGGTACCAAAATGGAGCTTTACATAGCAAAATACGATAGTTAATGGACAAACGAGTTTATCGATGAAAGCGAAAATGGCCATTTGCAAAATAATTCTCATTCATATCCTTATGTATGCAAGCGCAGCATGAATCTGGAGCAAAGATGAGAGTGGAATAAATGCAGTAGATATGAGATCCTTTCGACCAGTGGTTCCAAAACTTGTTTGTCCCGTGGATCCCCTGCTGGTTTCTTTTATTTTGTGGTGGCTTAAAATTAGGCCAATACAAAAAATAACCTGGAATTCATTGTCGACCCTTTTTATTTTGCTCATTAGTGATCCGATTTTCATTACTGAGCAAAAAAGGTATCTGTCAACCTTGCGCGGACCCCCTGACGTTGTTCAGGGACCCCCAAATCAATTTCATTTATTTTCCACGGACCCCAAGGATGATCCCAGGGGCCCCTGGGGTCCGTACCGACCACTTTGGGAACCACTGCTTTAGACGTGTAAGTGGTAAAACGATGGAACCACTGCTTTAGACGCATAAGTGGTAAAACGATGTTTGACAGAATTTCAAATCCTGATGAAGGAATGTACAATGAGAGAAAATATCGTGTACAAAATTATGAAAGGAAAGGAAATAGAAAAAAAAATATTAAATTGTTTTGGATATATAGAACGATATGATCGGAATATATAATCGAAAAATATAGATGAAAACAAAACTTCGATAAATTTTCAGAGGTTGGCCATGTTTGAAATCGGAAGAATCGTCAATTATATATATCGTTGCAATAATGTGTAGGGAACAAAAAAAAAGGTTTAATAAGATGTAGTCGTGTGGCTGTCTATTCTCTATGTCTACCATTCCAGTAAAACGAGGTGACAGTTTCAATTATTGATTGAACTGTAATGTATGCGCAGATATATTATTACGTCGCGTGCCGTTCATCTTTCATCCCTTGAACACATATCTACTGTATTATATATAAATATATACAATTTGACTTAAGGGGTTAGGGGCAGTCAGAGGTAGAAAAAAAACTTGTTTTTTTTTTATATTTTTTATATATTTTGTTTGGTTCCAACCCTTATGTATGGAAGCGAAGCATGGAACTGGCAGAAGAAAGATGAGAGCATAATAAATGCGGTAGAGATGAGGTCCCTAAGACGTATGTGTGGTAGAACGATGTACGACAGAATCTCAAATGCTGATATTAGGAAGGAGTGTAGAGCGAAAGAAGGTATTATGAACAAAATTATGAAAGGTTCGCTTCGTTGGTTCGGACATATGGAGCGCATGGGTGAAGAAAGAATGGTTAAAAAAGTATACGTTAACAATGTAAATGGAGTAAGGAGTCGAGGTAGACCGAGGAAAACATGGCATGACCAAATTAATCAAATATTAAAAGTTGGTCATGTCAGAAGCCGGAAGAATCGACGTGCGTGTATGACTCGATGTATGAATGTGGAGGAAGCTAGAGAGGTGTGCCAGGATAGAGTAGTGTGGCGGTCCATTCTCTCTGCCTACCCCTGCGGGGAAACGGCGTGATGGTTTTGTTGTTGTTGTTGTTGGTAAAATCCAGTATTTGCATACATTCAAAAAACAAATTATAATATTGTATTATTATAATACCGTTAACCAGCTAAAACGAAAATTTCATAATTTTACGTATTGTTTAAACATAAATAAAAAAAACACCATATTTCTCTTCTTCTGCTTTCTTCTATGTTGTGTCCTGTCATTTCTCAAATACTGTTCCTGAGATCTAGATGTCCAGCTGTTTCGCCATCTTTTGGGTGGTCTTCTCATAACAACGTTATGTAAATGTAATAATGTCTCAACGAAACGTGAAAACTTTTTTCTTAAAGGGCTAGGGGCAGTCAGAGGTATGAAAAAAGTATTTTCAAAAATTTTTTGTCAGTTATTTAATTTATTTTATAAAACCAACAATATTAAATTATTATCTTATGTTTTAACTTGATTTGAAAAAAAAAAAGATCTCAAGTTATCACCATATTTGTTTGAACCCTGTTCCATTATTGGTGCTTTGACCATTTTAACTTCTTACAGGTTCATATAAAATCATTCAAATAAAAATAAATAAAAATAGTTAATCTAGTGCCTGATCGAAAGATTTTTTTTCTTTTTAAAAACTTATATTTTTTATAAACAATTAACTGTTCCTCAAAAACCCGTAAGTAAATTATCAGAGGCCGACATTTTGTTTATGTAAAAAAAAATCGATCAGGCACTAGATTAACTATTAAATGATTTGAATGATTTTAGATAAACCTGTAAGAATTTATAATGGTCACCGCAAAGCACTACTTATGGAACAGGGTCCAACAAATATGGCAATAACTACATACGAGTATATATAATAATATCTTTTTTTTTTCTTCAAATTTGGGTCAAATCAAGTTAAAACATATTTTAATAATTTAATATTGTTGGGCTAAAAACAGTATTGACTCACTGCCCCTTACCCCTTAATACACTAGCGGTCTCATAACGAATTGCGACGTAAAATTGTGTTATTAAAGTCTTGTGTTCAAACGAACTACCCTTAGATAACATAATCATGTTTGACTTGATACTGTAACTGAGAATTGTCCCCCGAACAAGACATTTGCGTAGGTACGTGGATCCGATCATTAGGGAGCTATTCTAAGAGAGGAAATTGTTTTTAATGTTTTACGAAGCTTTAATGGCGAGCACTCTCGAGCTTAATAACAGAGCTTAATGAGCGCTCCTGTTAATGTGTAAATACTGTAAAACCGCGGTTAAGTGAAACACTCGGCAATAAAACATTTGAACTCGCTATTTTCATTAGAAGACGCCCTTAGTCAAACAGAAACGAAACACCAACAATAATTTATAGAAATTACGTCGGTGGTACAACGACATTCGTGTTTTAATTGGATTAAAATATTTGACAAAGATGCTTATAACATATTTACGTTTTTAATCGTTTACCTAACTGCTTCTCAATTATTATAGGATAATTATTTTGCATGAACTGGTCCAATTTTAAAAAGCATAAAAATTGGAGAAGTATTCTCTTGGCGTTGTCTAGCAAATGTAACCTTTCACATTGCATTAATAAAGATTTTCTGCTTAATGCTTACACCTCTTCTTAATAGATGGCGCTAGTGTAGATCGAACTAAAAAAATGTGAAGTGTGGTGCAACATAGTAGCATATATACAACTTCCAAAAAATTATCAGACGTGGTAGTCGTAAGAAGGGCGGAATGGGGAATGTTGTTAACATAAAGTGATCGCTTAACCCAACCAATGACAGGTCATAAGTCCTGTAAACGCCTCGACCACTATATTCTGTTTCCGAAAAAAAAACAATTTATATCTTCGTCTCTATTGAGATACCATCAATTCTTTTACATAGCAAAATACGATTGTTAATGGGCACAAGAGTTTATCGATGAAAGCGGAAATATTATTATTATTTATAATGTAAGTCCCATTCTTACCCTTGTGTATGCAAGCGAAGCATGAATCTGTCAGAGCAAAGATGAGAGTGGAATAATATTTATCGTATATCACTGATGAAGGGCTTGTGTGTCCGAAACATGTTTGGTTTTCAATTTTTTTTTTTTTTAAATAAAGTGTGTATTGTATACAAAGATATTTAAAAAGAAACATTAATTCTTTTAAAATCACTTTTCATTTATAGTGTGTAAATGTAACCTTTATCAATGTATACAATTTTAAAATTGTAAATATAATTATTCTTTGTATTGCAATACTTTTTATTTTCACCGAAATCAGACATCTTTCGGTTACAAGTAACCTTTATCAATGTATACAATTTAAAAATTGTATACATTGATGAAGGTTACTTGTAACCAAAACATGTCTGAGTTCAGTGAAAATAAAAAGTTTTTTATTACAAATTATAATTATATTTATTCAAATATGAATCCACAACACAAAGTGAAGGCGAATGTAGAAGTAAATGAAACTAGTTGGCGTATTACTATTCCATGGTTAATTATATATCTATATTTAAAAAGTGTTATTTTATTTTAAATATGTATTAATATAAATAAAATTGTTATATCAAATTCTAATAAAAGTTATATATTATTCCATCAAGGTAATTGCCTCTTTCCCTTTACTTCGTTGCTACCTTATATACAGCTTTTTAATAAGACCCTTTACGTCCTTTTTATTACCCGAGATCACATGTGCTCGGCGATATTTCATCCCTAATTAATTGTGCGACCAATAGACCTACCCACGGTCCAAGTGAGACCAGCCCACAACCTCGCTGACTACTCATATCATCAATTCGCATTTTGTTTTCTTTTCGCTTTGACTTCGTTGCAGAACAAACTTAATTGGTTCAAAAGGGAGTTAATTAAACCGTTGGACTAATTTGAAAATAGAGTAGGAATGATGTAAAATTTCCGTTTCTCCGATGTCTTGTATATCTTTTGAACGGCTTCCAGAAAACATTCAAAAACAACGAGCAATAAATATTAATTGGCATTTGGTAATATTGACCTTTAACAGGGGAGAAGGAATTATTAGCAGAAAAGTTCTGGATTTGATAAACCCGAAAACAGTTTGTATGAGAATTTTCGCCGGTTAGAAGTTAATATTATGTAATTTTCGTTGGTTCTTCAAAAAAAAAAAACAATTCGTAATGTTAAAATATGAATATTTAATCGTGTAAAATAAAAAAAATAAAAAAAACGGAAAAACTCTCCGAGATCGTGTCTGCAACGAAGACATAAGAAAAACTTGTGAAATAGAGGATATCGTTCAATGGAGTAGATCCAGAAGAAGATACTGGAGGGACCATGTATGAAATCCCCTCCAGACACCATCCACCTGGACGACCGTCTAAGAGATGGAAGAACAGCTGAACCTCATCATCCGACGAGACATGATTTTTGTGTCACAGATCGTTAGATCTACTAAAAGAAGAAGAAGAAGAAGTAACATATAAAGATGTAAACTGCAGCGAATTTTTAAAAAATTAAACCTTATTTAATTTTTCAAATTTACTTTATTTCATTACTTCACTTGACTTTGAGAGCGACATTTATTTTGTTCCCAGAATCGACTATTTTTATTTATGTCTTTCTTTATTTTTACATATCTTGTAAACATGCTTCCCAAATAAATAAATTCGGTAGCTTGCTCCAATGTCTCACCGTTTGTCACAATTTGCGCTGCCTTCACTTTTTTGTTATGATTTCACATTTAGATAATTTTTATTAAACATATAACAATATAATAAGAAAACGTTGTGAAAACATAATGTTTTTCAAATAACTAGATAATTTGTATTTGTTAATATTATGCTCTAAGTTGTTCAGCAGGCAAACTAAACTTTTGATATATAAGACTATTATTAGACCGATAGTTTCCTACGGTTGTGAGACATGGTCTCCAATGCAAAGAGAGGAAGGCAGACTGTCAGTTTTAGAGAAGAAGGTTATGAGGAAACAGTGATAAGATTATGTAAGTCTCAATGCCTACGGTGGGCTGGCCATATAGACAGAATGTCAGAGGGTAGAGAAGCAAAAATTATATCCAGATAGATGCCGCGCGAAAACAGACCAAGAGGCAGACTAATAAAAAGATAAACGGACTGCGTGGAAGAAGACTGGGAGAAAATGGAAAGATCTGCTGATGGCCAGAGACAAAAGCTAGTGGAAAACTGATGTGGAGGAGGCCAAGTCCCACACCGGGATGTAGCGCCGTAAAGTAGCAGTAATATTATGATTTGGTTAGATTAAGAAAGAGAAACATCACGAAGATAGAACTCAACCATTTTAACACTTCAAGTTTCTCAAAAAATACGTACTGGTACGATTAAAAAAGATAGTGGATCAGTTTTTGTACATATACATTAACCCATATAAGCAGCTGACTGCATTTGCAGTTACAACAATTTTTTTGAACTAAGAACAGACTACATTTGCAGCTCATACATGAATATATCTTATAAACCTTTTTACTTTATACAACATTTTGAATGTATACAAATTCTTGTAGACAAACACTGGATTTCACCCATTGCGGATAAATTATTTTTATTTTATAAGGATTAATTGTATCTCAATAGAGACGAAGATGTAAATTGTTTAGATGACGCTAGTGTAGAATGAACTTAAATATATAAAGATAGGCGTGGAATCCTACCATATTTACAAGTTCCAAAAATTTGTCAGACGTGGTGGTCATAAGAAAAAAAAAAGGCGGAATGGGGAATATTGTTAAACATAAAGCGATCGCTCAACCCAACTAATGACAGGTCATAAGTCCTGTAAGCACCTCGGCCACCACATTCTGTTCCCAGAAAGCAATTCACATCTTCGTCTCTATTGAGATACAATGAATCCTTTTTACTTTAGTTCATAATACGTAATATTATGATAAACCGGAACTATTTTTCTGAGCCGCAGTTCAAGATATTTTTTTTACTGCAAATTAAGCCAGCCGCAATGGGGGTTACAATGAAAATAACAAAGACAGATAAAGTACTCGGTTGTTTTAAAATATCATTTAAGAATAAGTAGCATTTGTGGTCTGCCTCGTTCCTGTGCCAGTGGGGACAATAGATTTATAAAAGAAAATAATTCAAATGTTCTTCTCTAATCAAAACTCATAATATGTACCTAACTTAAAACTCGTGAAAAAATGTTTCTAGCCAACGAAAAATTCTCTTAGAAAGAAAACCTTAATTAAAATATATTTTTTAATCTTGAGGGGCGTGTCAGGAATTTTTGTACGATATTACGAGTAACTTTGTAACAGAATTTGAATATTAAAACATCATTATCGATACAAATTCAAGATACTTTCAAATTGGTTCAAAGAGCAAGAGTACAATGAGGTTCGAAAAAATATTCGAGGATGGCGCATCTGTGAATATAATATCTAATAATCTCTTAGGAGTTGGTTGCCATGGCAACATGGGTAGCCGCGCTAACGAGATGTGATATATGGGCAATCTGATATCGCCTTTCGTCTCTGGGCGATGAGGATTTATTGGTTTAAGGAATTCCCACAAGAATATTTGATCAAAGGTTAAATACGAATTAGATATGACAGCAAATTGTTTATCGGTGCCTTCCTGGCAATTTGAGTTATTATTGATTTTAAGGGAATAACAAATTGATTTGATCATAACGCTTTCAATTACAATCCATTCACTATCAATAAGATGGTTTGGACACATAGAAATAATGAGTGAAGAAAAAAGATCAAATATGGTATATGTAAATGACGTAAACGTGGCACGATAAAATTAATCAAATATTAAATTTCGGCCACGTGAGGAATCGGAGAATCAACGTGCGTGCATGATACGCTGTATAAATGTTGTAGAAGCTAGGAAAGTATGTCAGGAAAAAAGAGTATGGCTATTCATTATTTCTGCCTATCCCTTCGGAGAGACGGCGTGTTGGTTAGTTTGTTGTGTTGTAAACAATAGAAGCTGAAATGAAAATAATAAAAAAATAGAAATAATACATTTACGACCATATGGTAGTTAAAATTGATGCGAACTAGTTTCGCTTGTACCCAAACTTCATCAGATATAAGGACTTCTTCAGTTCTTTTATCGTTCCGATGAAACATGGGTACAGGCTAAACTATAATAGTTAAGATCAAATATAATAACCATCTTCTTAAAGTGCCCTGTCAGGTCCCCCCGACGTTGGCGATCACTCTGGTAAACTCTTCCCTATCCTGCGCTGTCCGGAATAGCTCCTCCACAGTTCTGATTCCCGTTAATATCCCCGATAATAACCATAACGTGGTTAAATACAAAGTGTATTCTTATTAATGCCGTAGAAATGATGTCACTAAGAAGAATATGCGTAAAAACAATGTATGATTGAAGTAAGAAAGGAATGTAAGGCGGATGAATGTGTCCTCAATAAAATTTAGAAAAGGTAACTAAGATGTTTAAAACATATGAAACGAATGGATGAGGGAAGAATGGTTAAAATATATATATGCAAGTAGCGTAAATGGAAAAAGACGAGGAACGCATGGCATTACCAAATAAATCAATTACTGAATGCCATGTTCAAAGTAGGAACAATCGACAAGCGTGCATGTCAGGATAGAACAGTGTATCTGCTTACCCCTCCGGTGAAATGGCGTGAAGGTTAGTTTGTTAGTAAGTGTATTATTATTTTATCCTTTTAAATTTAAAATGTCTAACCACAAAGTGAGTGCTTCATATAAACATTTAGAAAAAAAATATGGTCCATCTGAACATTTATAAAACATTTCGTGTGTATGGTATTCAAATACATTTCAATTACTTAGCGGTATTACGTCACAGAAGCTCCACGGACCGCAGACCAGCTTCCGAGTGTTTCAGTATATTGATGAGAATGCAAATGTATTCCGGTAGGAGTCTGACCACCCCACGCCCACTTCATCTCTGTCGCAACCCTTTATCAACCACCAACAACGAATACTTTCGTCGCAAAAATATAAAGGTAAAATTAAATTTTTAGTATCTTCCATAAAATCGCCCACATTCTAAAAAAACAAACATCTCTGCCATGAATGCGGGTAGATAAATGAGATTTAGCTTTTCCTTGAAAAGTTTCTCAAGGAATTTCAACGAAAAAGGTGTTTATTAATAAAAGGTTTCATCCCTTTTCGGTAGGTACTTTTTTATATTATTTTATACACTGGTATCACCGTTTCTTACGTTTAACAAAAGTAAGTCCTGTTTTCCACCCACAAGGGAAACGTAATAAGGTATTACCCATTTTTGAAGCTAAGACATTCTGCTTAATAAATATAACACTTAAAAGGATATTTCCTTTTTATTTTGTAAGATTCACACAATTCCTATAAAACCAAATTTGTTTCTTGAATTTCGATGACGTAAAACTCCAAAGAAAACAATTAACACGAATGAAAACGTTGGTTTTATAGGAGTTTTATTATATAATATTTAATAAATACACGTTTCGCAATATCATTATCATTTGATAATGACTTTAACATGGCCAAACATGTCATTCCCGTAAAATATAAAAAAAATTCTAGAAAACAGAAGTTTTCATTCTTATTAATTGCCCATGAAACAAGTTTACATATTCATAAATCAATATTTAGCCTTTCATAGTTGATATTATTTGTGCAATTACATACAATAGTTTAATTATTTTATATCTAAAACACACCATTTTGAACGAATCCACTACAATAAATGCAATAAAAAAACTCATTTCAAAATCAGCGTAATAACATGGTTCAAGCGAACTTATTACTAGATTAGGTAATACGAATGAAAACGTCCATTTTCTAGAAGTTTTATGTAAATGATATGTTTCGCCTGTCTAAGGCATAATCAAATGTTAACTTATTACAGATATTTGATAACGTCTTATACAGGCGAAATATGTCATTCACATAAAATATAATGAAACTTCTAGAAAACAAACGTTTCCATTCGTATTAATTCTTTAATATGGAGTTTTACATCATTGTTCAAGAAACAATAAATAACTAGATTAGTTGTTTATTTTCTAACAACCTAGTTTAGGAAGACTCATATTATTATAGATAAATTTAATCAACGGAAATTGTAATCATATTTATTAGTTTTAATATAAAGTTGTGAATGGCTCATCAATCAGTGTTTAACAATTAATTGTTTTCCCTTTGGAGGAAGCAATAGAAGTTTGTGCTGTGTTCATTATGCTTACTGTAATCTAAATGCCTGTCAAATATTCAGATTGAGTTAAGTATGATTGATTTTCATACTAATCAGAGGAGACATTAGCCTTAGAGATATGAATCGTAGTGATTTATCAATTTCAAATATCTTCGGTTAATTAAAAACATGAAAAATATACCTTACGTTCCTGAAGAATATAGTATTATTTATTCTATATTCGCTTTCACTTTGTGTTGTAGATTCATATTAGAATAAATAAATATCACCACACTTAGTATTTTTACAACTCTTTTCACAGATATGTTTTGGTTTTGACCCAATATTTTTCGATGTACAAAATTTTAACAATAAAATGAAACAGAGATCACATATACACTAAAAATGATGAGGTTATGTATAAAGGTGGAGGGGGTACATTTAGAATTTAGGAGAGGGGAGGGATAACGGAAACATTTCGAACATGGTAATTGATTTTAAATTTCATTGGTTGTTTATTTTATTATAATATTATTATTTTTTATGGCTTTTTCAATATCAAAACCGCTTTCTTTGTTGTATATAATTATTTTCAATTAAATGATTTCAATTATTTATTCAAATATCCTATTAAGTAGAAAAACAACTTTTTGATAATTGTGGAGAGTTTTCTGCATTATTTGCTCCTTTGCCAGTTTTAATCCAAATGATTAGTTTTGTAAATTAATTTTTGTTAATCTAATTAC
>JAHDVF020000984.1:0-45148 GCA_022606425.2 Lepidostoma basale
GAATATGCGGATGAAAATACACTTCTAAAACCAACTGATGAAGTTGTTTTGATTCCACCTGTGAGTGGTGGCTGATGTTAAAATCCCCAACATCTTAATAGCCGTAATAGCCGCCTCATCGCCTTTATTTCCATGAATTCCGCCAGCACGTTCAAGAGCTTGTTCTTGGGTATTTGGCGTTAGAACTCCAAAAATTACAGGTTTATTATACTTCAAACTTACATTTGTTAAGCCTTGTGCCACGGCATGATTTATATAATCGTTGTGCTTAGTTTCGCCCTGAATTACACAGCCAATAGCGATAACTGCATGAATATCAGCCTTTTGTGCAAATACTTGCGAGCCAAAACTCAATTCATAACTTCCTGGCACATTGGCTCGAATAATATTTTCGGGTTTCACGCCATTTTCTACTAAGGTTTTGTATGCTCCATTAAAAAGGGCTTCGGTTACTTCTTTGTTCCATTCGGCTACTACAATGGCAAATTTTTTTTCGCTTACATCGGGCAAGCCTTGTGTGCTAAATGTGCTTAAACTTTTATTGGCTGATGACATATTTTTTCAATGATTGAATGTTGAATGATTGAATTTTTTTAATTAAAAAAAGGGATAAACCGTTATGGTAAATCCCTTTTTTAATAGTATTTTTAAGTATTATTCGCCAACAATTGCTTGAAGTTTTGCTTCATATCTTTTGGCTGTTGGAGCTTCTTGCGACAATGGATATTGCTCAATAATAGTTTTATAGGTTTCAAGGGCTGCTTTATTGTCTTTGGCAACTTCTTGGGCATTCGCTAATTTCATTAAGTAAATTGGCGTAAAATATTTATTTGCCTTATAATCAGTCGCTTTTTTGTAGTAGCTAATGGCATTTTCGGTATCTTTTTTCTCCAAATAAGCATCGCCAATTAATGAATATGCACGAGCTTGCACTAATAAATCATTTGAATCAAATTTTTTCAAATGCTCAATAGCATCATCAAATTTGCCTTGTTTTAATAACGCTGTACCTGCATAAAAATGAGCTAATTTGCCCGACGGCGTTGAACCATAATTATCGGCAATGCTTAATAAGCCTTCATTTGCACCATCGCCTTTTAGGGCAGTTGCTAGGGAGTCTTTCTCGAAAGCAAAAACTGATTGATACATAGCCGTTTGGGCTTCTGTTTCTTTCGATTTTGTCCAATAATTATAACCTGCATACGCCAATGCTCCTAAAAGTATCAAACCTAGCAAAATACCTAAGGGTTTTTGATTGCTTTTAAGGAAATCTTCTGCTTTGTTTGCCTCATTTTGAAGAGAATCAGCATTTTCTATGAACTCTAAGCCTGTTTTTTCGTTTTCTGACATTTTTTTGAAATTTAACAATTATAGGTAAAATTAGCACAACTTCATTAAGGTTTTACCTATCCGAATTTTTATTTTTTTTTTCGGACTGCAAATTTATGAAAAAACCTTTTGATGTTTATATAATTTCCTTAAAAATTATGCCAAAAAGTATTTTTTTATGATAATTAAAAAGAAATCAAGCAAAATATGCCTAAAAAGCATCAACCAGTTATCCAATGACCTTTTGGAAGTTTGCTTATTAGCCAAATAAAGGCATAACAAATTAGGGTAGTTACTAAAAATTGAGCCGTAATGCCTAGTAATGGGTGGTGCCAAGTATAGTTTAATTGATATTCACGAGAAAGCCACCGAAGCACAATAAAATGGCAAAGATATATGCCATAACTTGTGGTATCTAAGTTATTGGTAATGAGGGGAATAAAAGGAGAATTGAGCGAATTTTTGAAAAATAAAAAAATAGAGATACTCATCAAGATAACCGATGGGCAGAGATAATCGAACAAGCGTGTATCATAAATATTATGGTTTTTTGCCGTAAAAAAATAAATTCCATAAGCCGTAATTGCCCAACTTACCAAAAATAGTATTGCCGATAAATAAGTAATTGGAGGAGTTTTCAATGAAAACTTTTTATTTCCTAAATAATAGCCCAAAACATAATAGCCTAAATAACCTGAAAAATACCGAAGGTCAAATTTTATTTCATAATTAAAGAAAAAAGAAACGATGGGAAAAATAGCACTGGAAATAAACCATAAAAGAAAGAAAAACTTAATTTCAGCATCACTCGCTTGCCGAAGCCATTTGCTGATATAAGGCGTAAAAGCATAAAGCCCCAAAAGCATATACACAAACCACAAATGCCCCGAACCTCCTGCCCCACCTATGAGTATTTTCTTTATGATTTCGGCAAAAGTTAGCGTAGTTTTTTCGTTAGTAAAGCCAAAATAATTTCCCCAAAGGATATAAATAATTGTCCAAATAATAAAAGGAATGAAAATGCGGGCAAGGCGTTTTTTTAGGAAAATTTCTAATTCGTCATATCGCCCAAGAAGCAAATAGCCCGAAAGCATCACAAAAATTGGCACGGCAAAACGCCCAAAACAGTTCATAATATTGCAAATCCACCACCAACTGTTGGGAATGCTTCCCAAACGATAAATGCCAAAACTTGCCGCATGAAGCATAATTACGGTAAGCGTTGCCAAAACTCGCAGGTTTGTTACCCAATAAAATTTTGGTTTTGTAACTTCTAAGGGCTGGCTCATGTGTTTGTGTTTTTGTAGTAAATTTCTTTTTTTCACAAAGTTCCTTTATTTTTACAAAAAACAAAATTTAATAAAAAATGAAGCAATTTCTTTCTGTTCATGATGTAACTGATATAAATAAATTAGTACAAGAAGGTATTTATCAAAAAAATAATCGCTTTGCCGATAATCATTTAGGGAAAAATAAAACGATGGGTTTAATTTTCTTTAATTCGAGTTTGCGTACTAGATTAAGCACCCAAAAAGCGGCTCAAAATTTGGGCATGAATACCATTGTCATGAATGTTGGGCAAGATAGTTGGCAGTTAGAATTTGAAGATGGCGTAATTATGGACGGCACAAAAGCGGAGCATATCAAGGAAGCTGCTCCAATTATTGGAAGTTATTGTGATATAATTGGCGTGCGTGCTTTTGCCGAATTAAAAGACCAACGAACTGATTATCAAGAGATTGTAATAAATAGTTTTGCAAAATATGCCAATGTGCCAATCGTAAATTTAGAATCTGCCACTCGCCACCCGTTGCAATCATTAGCCGATTTAATAACCATGCAAGAAGTTCGAAATGCTGGGTTAATAACTAAAAAACGTCCAAAAGTTGTTTTAACTTGGGCTCCACATTTTAAAGCGTTACCACAAGCCGTAGCAAATTCTTTTTGTGAATGGCTAACTAAAACCGATTACGAATTTGTAGTTACGCACCCCCAAGGCTATGAACTTTCGCCTGACTATTTAGGAAATGCCAAGGTAATTTATAACCAAAAAGAAGCCTTTGAAGGAGCAGATTTTGTGTATGCCAAAAATTGGTCGTCATTTACTAATTACGGGCAAGTTTTAACGCAAGGCTCGTCGTGGATAATTAATGCTGAAAAAATGGCATTAACCGATAATGGAAAATTTATGCACTGCTTGCCTGTTAGAAGAAACCTAAAAGTTACTGATGAGGTAATTGACAGCAAAAATTCGTTAGTTATTCAGGAAGCGGGAAATAGAGAATGGTCGGCACAGGCGGTTTTGAAAAATATTTTATTAGGGTAGAAAGATTTGATTATAGCCCCAATTCCTTAAAAAAACATTTTAAGACACTTTTTTTACTAATATCATGGAACATCAAACAAAGCCAAATATTTCTCCAATAGCCTTTTGGGACGTCAACTTTAATAACATAGACTTTGAAAATAATAGCCTTTTTGTCATGGATAAAGTTTTTAATTATGGTAAGTGGTCGGATATTATCGAAGTTCTAAAATTTTATGGCATAGATAGAGTAAAAAAAGAAATCGTACACGCTCCATATTTCAAAAATACGACATTGTCGTTTCTTTGCCTTGTTCTAAATTTGACGGAAAAGGACTTTGAATCATACCAACGAAGACAAACAAGAAACCCTATTTGGAATCAATAAAACAATGTTATACAAAAACACCGTTGTAAAAAGTACCTACGAGTTACTTAATAAACTCATGCAAATATCCGAACTATCGGAGTTTGTTTTGGTTGGAGGAACAAACCTTTCTTTGAGATTAGGACACCGCATTTCGATAGATTTAGACTTATTTACGAACACCAAATTTGACAGGGACGAAGTATTTACAGGAATTAGCAAAGCCCTACCCCAAACTATTAAAATTGACCAAAGAAACCAAACAATTTGGTTAAGTATTGATGGCGTGAAAGTTGATATAATGTTACATGAGTATGCCTACATTAAACCAATTGAGATAATAGATAATATTCGTTTTATGGCAATTGAGGATATTATTCCTATGAAATTGGAAGCAATGGCAACAAGAGGCGTAAAAAAAGATTTTTGGGATATTGCGGAAATGCTCAATCATTATGATTTGCAAACAATGGTAGATTTTTATGAATTAAAGTATCCTAAAAGCGATATAGGACACATTATCCGTTCGATGACTTATTTTGTTGATGCAGAAATTCAAAAAGATAACCCCGAAGACCTCAAAGGCGTAACATGGGAGCAAGTAAAATCAAAAATAAAAAAAACAGTTGAAATGTATGTAAAACAGCAGATATAAGCCAATAATTTAAGCCGTATTTATAGAATTGCTTAAAATAAAGGGCAAATGAAATAGAACACAAGACTACAAGGGCTTTAAATAAAGCGAAATAATATCATACCCAAAACGAAGAATTAATCCAAAAACCACCACCAAGAAAACAATTCTTACAAAAGAATTTCCTCGTAAAATTGCCATTCGGCTACCAATATACGAGCCTGCCATGTTGCAAACCATCATCGGAATAGCAATGTGGTAGGCTACAAAATTATTAGTAATAAAAAATCCTAAGGAAGAAATATCGGCAATTACATTAATTATTTTTGCAATTCCAGAGGCAGTTAAAAAATTATAGCCAATAATACTTACAAAACCGAAAACCAATAAACTTCCCGTGCCAGGTCCAATTAAGCCGTTATAAAAACCCATTGCCATGCCTATTAATAAGCCATAAAATGGAATCATTTTTAGGGTAAATTTTAGGTTTTCATCTTGCCCTAGGTTTTTATTTCGATACGTATAAACGGCAATCATTGCCATTAAAATCAAAATAATAGGTTTTAAAATTTTGGCATCTATTAAATGCGAAAGAAACGCTCCTAAATACGACATTACTCCTGCCCCAATGCCTGCAAATAAAACTGTTTTCCAAGGAATTTTAACAATTTTGGCATATTGATACCCAGCTACGGCAGTTCCCATAAACGATGAAAACCGATTTGTGCCAATAATTTTTGAAACAGGAAAACTAGGAAAAAGTATAAACAAAGCAGGCACTTGTATTAATCCACCACCACCCACGATGGCATCAATGAAACCAGCCAATAAGGCAGCCAAGCAAGCAAAAGGTAGTTGAGGGTCAATTTCTGGCATCTTACTTGGTTCTTTCGATAGTAAATTGCACTAAATCGAGGAGAGATTTACGGAAAACTGAATCTGGAAAAGTTAATAAAATAGCATTTGCTTCTTGCACATAGCGTTTCATCACTTCGGTAGTATATTGAATACCGCCCGATTTTTTTACAAAATTAATTACTTCGGCAACTTTGTGTGGTTTATCGGAGTCGTTTTTTACGGTATTAATAATTTTTCTTTTTTCTAGCCAAGATGCTTTATTTAGGGCATAAATTAAGGGCAAGGTCATTTTTTTTTCTTTAATATCAATGCCTGTTGGTTTGCCAATTTCGGCATCGCCATAATCAAAAAGGTCATCTTTAATCTGAAAAGCCATGCCAATTTTTTCGCCCATTAGTCGAGCTTTTTCAATAACTTCGTCATTCATGCCCACCGATGCCGCCCCTACCGAACAGCAAGCGGCAATTAAAGTAGCCGTTTTTTTACGAATTACTTCAAAATAAATATCTTCGGTAATATCCAAACGACGAGCTTTTTCAATTTGCATCAACTCGCCTTCGCTCATTTCTTGTAAGGAAGCCGAAATAAGTTTTAATAAATTAAATTCGTTGTTCTGAATACTAAGCATTAAGCCTTTTGAGAGTAAAAAATCGCCTACCAAAACGGCAATTTTATTTTTCCAAAGAGCATTAATAGAAAAAAAACCTCGGCGATAATTAGAATCGTCCACCACGTCATCATGCACAAGTGTAGCCGTGTGTAGTAACTCAATAAAAGATGCTCCTCGATGCGTAGATTCTCCAATTGTACCCAACGTGCCTGCCGTCAGAAAAACGAACATAGGACGAACTTGCTTGCCTTTTCGATGAATGATATAATTCATAATTTGGTCAAGCAACATCACGTCAGATTTCATAAACTGGCGAAATTTTTTTTCAAATGTTTTCATTTCAGCCTCAATTGGGGCTTGAATTTCTTTGATGTTTAAGGGCATTTATGTGCTTTAAGCATGGGCTAAATGATTGCCCTTTATTTATTTGTAGAAAGTTTTTGTTGAATATTTATAACAAAATCAATAGAAACACCTGCGATTTTAGCTATTTTTTCTAATGCAAGTTCACTTTCTTTTAAAAGATTTTCAACAAATTTTCTTTTAGCTCTAATTACTAAAATGTCTCTTTCTTCATCAAAAAATGTTGTTATACTTTCCATGTATTCTCCTATTTTGGGTTCTAAGTTACGCAATTGTGCTAAAACACGCAACTGATTGAAATATCTTTTTAACGAAAAATCTCCATCGGAGGTTTCTTCAATGCGTTGAATTATTTGTTTTAAAGCATTTTCAGATTTTTCTTGTTTGAAATTTGCTAAAATTCCCAAAATAATTTCCTCTGGTTTATTCGAGTTTAGAAAAATTTTGTAATCAAGTTCTATAAATGCTATCAGTGGAAAATCAAACTTCATTCGCTTACTTTCAAGTTTAGTAATCATTTTTGGCGTTGATGTGCCAAGATAGATTACAAATTGTTCGACAGGCAATTCATATTTTCGACTCAACATAATATGATATTCTGCCATGCGATAAACCATTTTTGGCTCATCAACTACTTGAAATTCAATGTGAAGAATAAAGATGTTCCCTTGTTCATCAGTAATTTTCTTTAAAACATCGGGTTTTCGTTCTTTTGTATGCTGAATATCATCTTGTAATTCTTCTGATGAAATGGCTATAATTCCAAGCACATTTTTCATTAAATTGGGTATTACCGCTTCAAGATTTTCTTTAAAAATCTTATCATATTGATTCGATTGAAATTTGGATTTATTTGTTTTCATAAAGGAAAGTTACTGAAAATTAGTAACTTTATGATTTTTGAATTACAAAAATATAGCATATTGAATACACGCAAGTTGGCAAGAAATCTCAAAATTTCAAAATAAAATGTTGTTTCGGCTGTTTTTTACGGAAAAAGACCAAACCTACAAAAAATAAATCTATTGTAACTGTTACGCTTTCATGGTTTTTGATGAATTTCCAAGCCTCCGTCATTTCTTTTGACCAATAAATATCGTCAAAAATAAAAAGGCTATCTTCATGGGTTTTTGCTAAACATTGCTCAAAATACCGAACCGTTGGCTCGTAACGATGATTGGCATCGAAAAAAACAAAATCAAGTTTTTCTGTTTCAGACAATTTTTCAGGCAAGGTTTCATCAATGTTTCCAACAATGATTTCTATATTTTTTAGGGCTAATTTATCAAAATTTTCTTGGGCAATTTTTGCTGTTTCGGGGCAACCTTCAAATGTTGAAATTTTCTCGGAAACCAATGCTTCATAAGCCGTAGTAATGCCCAAAGAAGTGCCTAAATCAAAAATAGTTTGATAATTAAAATACTGAATAAGTTGGTAGAATAATTGCCCAAATTTTGGAGCTTTTTCGGCATTTTTGGCAATTTCAGCAATCAGTCGTTCGTTCGATTTGTTTTTTTTAGAGCCAGCCCCAAAATCAGTAATTAAAACTTTTCTAGTATCTTTTTTGAGTTCTTTTCGTAGTTTTTCGATTGAAGAATAATTGCCAGAAATCGTTTTTTTTCTAACAGGTTTTATAACCTTTGTATAAAGCTCAAAAACAAAAGGAGAATGCAAAGAATGTTCATCTTTGGCATGAAGTAGGTAAGAAAAGTAGGCTTTAATCAAAATATGAAGTAATTTTAATTCAACCGATAAGGCACAATCATATTAAATTCGGGGATTTGAATTCTAAATTGTTTGCCGTCCATCAAGCGTTCCATCAAATATGTGCCAACCATTTTGCCAATAGAAGTTCTCAAATTACAGCCCGAAACATATTCATGAATTTCGCCAGGTTCGAGCGTGGGTTGTAAACCAATTACGCCCTCGCCTTCAACTTCTCGAACGCTTCCATCTGAATCAAAAATTAGCCAATGGCGACGTAATAATTTTACAGTATATTCGCTATTATTTTCAATACGAATGCGGTACGTAAAAACAAAATGAGCTTGATTCGGACTTGAATATTCGGGCTGATATTCTGTCTGAACCATAACTTTTACTCCTTTTGTAATTGCTGATGTCATTGTCATAGAATTATGCAAAATTCCGTTTTTTATAATTATAACGAAAAATATAGGTTTATGTTTAATTTTACAAATAAAATAGCCATTTAGTTCAAAAAAAGTGCAATTAATCAGAAAAATACAATTGATTTTATAGCAAAATAAGAAAATAATATGAATGTAGTTATTGCAGAATCTTGGAAAAAAAACTTATCAGAAGAATTTAAAAAACCGTATTTTATTGATTTAGTAACTTTTGTAAAACACGAATATGCTACGCAAAAAATATATCCAGAAGGAAAACTTATTTTTAATGCCTTCGAAAAATGCAGTTTTGATGACTTAAAAGTAGTAATTCTAGGGCAAGACCCTTATCACGGAGAATCGAAATTTGGAATTGCTCAGGCAAATGGCTTGTCTTTTTCGGTCAATGATGGTGTTATGCTTCCGCCTTCTCTGCAAAATATTTTTAAAGAATTACTAGCTGATTTGGCTATTCCAGTTCCTAAAAGTGGCAACTTGGAGCGTTGGGCAGCACAAGGCATTTTGTTGCTAAATGCTACTTTAACTGTTCGAGTGGCACAAGCGGGGTCGCACCAAAATAAGGGTTGGGAGCTTTTTACAGATGCCGTTATCAAAGAAATTTCGGATAAAAAAGAAGGCGTAGTTTTTTTGCTTTGGGGAAAATATGCTCAAAACAAAGGCAGTAAAATTGATATTTCTAAACACTTAGTTCTGAAAGCTGCTCACCCGTCGCCAATGGCGGCAAATTTTGGTGGTTGGTTTGGCAATAAGCATTTTAGCCAAGCAAATAGTTATTTAAAAAGTAAAGGAAAGGCAGAAATTAATTGGTAATTAGTAGTAGCACTTATCGAAAAAATAGGGCAACTTATCAAGTATATAACAAGA
Source organism: Lepidostoma basale (assembly GCA_022606425.2). Lineage (NCBI taxonomy): Eukaryota > Metazoa > Arthropoda > Insecta > Trichoptera > Lepidostomatidae > Lepidostoma > Lepidostoma basale. The sequence continues at coordinate 9,481 of JAHDVF020000984.1, forward strand.
ATGGTAGAAAATGGTGCGTTAAAGTATTTTTTATTGTTTATTTTTATGCTTGAACTTAAAAATCACTACTAAATTTATTAGAAAATGAGTAAATCAACTATCAGTACAACAATGCGTGTGTATCATCGCTATTTAGGTTTTTTCTTGGCAGGCATTATGGCTGTGTATTCAATTAGCGGAATATTATTGATTTTTAGAGAAACAGAATTTTTGAAATCTGAAAAAAATATACAAAAAGTATTGCCACCAGACTCTAAAATAGAAGAACTAGGAAAAGTTTTAAGAATACGTGATTTTAAAATAGAAAAAGAAGAAAATGAAATCATTTATTTTAAACAAGGTACTTTTAATAAAACTACATTTACGGCAAATTATAAGGTAAAAGAATTGCCTATGCTACTCGAAAAAATGACTCGTTTGCATAAAGCATCTTCTAAGCAACCTTTGTTTTACTTAAATATTTTCTTTGGTTTATCGTTACTTTTCTTTGTGCTTTCTTCTTTTTGGATGTTTTTACCAAAAACACAAATCTTTAAGAAAGGAATGTATTTTGCCTTAGCAGGAATAGTTTTTACCTTACTTTTATTGTTCGTTTAAACTTAATTTCGGTTTTTTATACAAAGGCACGGTGCTACAAGGTTCGCCAAACATTAGGCTTTGTACATAAGGTTTTAGCAAACGAGTAATTTCTACATAAGCCGCTGTTGGAACAGAAACTTTGCTACAACCTTTAATCACAACTCTTGCTCCGAGATAATCGGCAGGATTTATTTTTGAGAGGGCATCTTGATAAAGTTTATTTTCCAGCATACTTAAATCGCCAAAAACTACGGTATTTGCATAAGGTTCTAAATGAATAGCTAATAACATATATGCCCAAGTTGGTATAATGGCATCTTCGGAGCAAATAATGGCTACATTTTTTGCTTGATATTTTGCCCAATCATTCGTTTTTAGAAACTCACGAAAATCTTTTTCCTTTAAAATTAATCCCATATAAAGATTATCTTTTAGGTCATAAATTACTCGTTCGTTTTTGTCGTAATAATCTTCTAGGTCTAATGAAATTAAGCCACTTGTGGTTACTTTGTTGATGATTGCTTCTTCCATTATTTCAATTTTTCATTTTCTTTGTGCCGAGTAGCATCACGAAGTGTTTTTTTGTCTAAATTTTTTTGAAGGGCATCGGTAAGATTTATACCCGTTTGATTTGCCAAACAAATTAATACAAATAAAACATCGGCAAGTTCATCGCCCAACTCTTTATTTTTGTCAGATTCTTTTTCCGATTGTTCGCCATAACGCCTAGCAATAATTCTGGCAACTTCGCCAACTTCTTCGGTTAGCATTGCCATATTGGTCAATTCATTAAAATACCGAACACCAACGGTTTTTATCCAATTATCAACTTCGTTTTGGGCTTCTTGAAGAGTCATTACTTTATTTCTAATATTTCACAGGCACGGCGGGCGGCTTCTTGTTCGGCTTTTTTCTTGTTAAAACCTCCGCCAGTGCATATTATTTTGCCATCTACCGAAATTTGTGCTACAAATTCTTTGTGATGATGTTTCCCGTTTTCCTCTACAATATCGAAAGCTACTTTTTTGCCTTCCGATTGCCCCCACCCTAAAAGCGTACTTTTAAAATTGCCATTGGTTTGCACCACAACATCTAAATCGAAATAATTGGCAATGAGTTTTTTGAGGATAAATGTTTTAGTAAAACGAAACCCTTTGTCTAAATAAATTGCTCCGATGAGTGCCTCCATGGCATCACCGTACATCGAAGTTCTATTATGGGCAATTCTATGCCCGTCAAATTCGATAAGTTTTTCTAAGCCAATTTTTCGGGCAACGATATTTAAGGATTCTCGATTAACAATTCTTGACCGAATTTCGGTTAAAAAACCTTCGTCTTTATAAGGATATTTTTTGAATAAATATTCTGCAATAATCATTCCTAGAACAGAATCGCCAAGAAATTCAAGGCGTTCATTTGATTCTCGAAAGCCTTGAATAGCGGTTTCTTTCGAGGCAGAAGTATGTCGAAAGGCTAATTGATAGAGTTTCAAATTGCTTGGTTTTTCGCCAATAATTTGCTCCACTGCTTTCCGAAATTTTTTCTCGGTTGCATCAAATGTAAAAAAATTGAGTATTGAACTACTTACGGTTGCCAACAAAATATTAAAATAAATAATTTAGAAAAGTAAATTTAAGCGGGCTTTGTTATACAAGGGCAAATTTATAAAAAAAGCAAGACTATTTAGTCTTGCTTCTGTTTTTTATCTTACGAAATATAAAGTTATTGAATCAAAAATCTATATTTTCTTAAATATCAAGGTAGCATTATGCCCACCAAAACCGAAACAATTACTTAAAACGGCATCAATTTTACGAGCTTTTGCCTTGTTTGGTGTTAAATCTAGGCGTGGGTCGATGTTTTCATCTAAATTAAAAAGATTAATCGTTGGCGGTACAACTTGGTGTTTTATTGCCAAAATTCCAGCAATGGCTTCCACCGCCCCCGCTGCCCCTAATAAATGCCCAGTCATAGATTTTGTAGAACTAATGCTTAGGTTATAGGCGTGTTCTCCAAATAATTGTTGAATGGCTTTTACTTCCTGTGGGTCGCCAATGGGCGTTGAGGTGCCGTGCGTATTAATATAATCAATGTCTTCGGGTTGCATTCCTGCATCGTCTAGGGCATCTTTCATAGAAAGAAATGCTCCATAGCCTTCGGGGTGCGGTGCGGTAATGTGGTAAGCATCTGACGAAAAACCACCGCCTACTAATTCACAATATATTTTTGCTCCACGAGCTACGGCGTGTTCGTATTCTTCTAAAATAATGGCTGCTCCGCCTTCGCCTAATACAAAACCATCACGGTCTTTGTCGTAGGGGCGTGATGCCGTTGCAGGGTCATCATTTCTTTCCGACATGGCACGCATCGAAGTAAAACCACCAATACCTGCATAGGTAATGCCAGCCTCAGAACCACCCGTTACACACAAGTTCATTCTTCCTAGGCGAATATAATTAAAGGCATCAATGACGGCATTATTGGTAGATGCACACGCCGAAACGGTTACATAATTTGGCCCACGCAAGCCATATTTTATAGAAATTTGCCCAGAAGCACTATCGGCAATCATTTTATTAATAAAAAATGGGCTAAATCTTGGCATCGCTTCGTTTTTACCGAATGATAAAACTTCTTCTTCAAACGAACGAAGTCCACCAATACCTGACCCCCAAATACAGCCAAATTTTTCTCGATTTATACTTTCGAGGTCTAACTGGCTATCTTTCATGGCTTCTTCTGCTACCACCAACGCATATTGCGTAAAAGCGTCCATTTTGCGAGCATCTTGGCGAGGAATATGTTGAGTAACCTCAAAGTTTTTTACCTCACAAGCAAAATGACAACGAAAGTTAGAAGCGTCAAACTTAGTAATAGTGGCAGCACCACTTACGCCATTTGATAAACCATTCCAAAATTCATCGGCAGTATTTCCGATGGGTGTTAATGCACCAATACCTGTTACAACAACTCGTTTTATAGCCATAGGGGTTTTTAAATTAGAAAGCCCCCTAGCCCCCGAAGGGGGAACTAAAATTTCACATAGTTCCCCCTTCGGGGGCTAGGGGGCTTTTGATTTTGTAGCTTATTTAGAGTTTTCTTCTAAATAAGTAACTGCTTGACCTACTGTTTGGATATTTTCAGCTTGGTCGTCTGGAATAGAAACATTGAATTCTTTTTCAAATTCCATGATTAATTCAACTGTATCTAATGAATCAGCCCCTAAATCATTGGTAAATGATGCTTCTGATGTAACTTCTGACTCATCAACTCCGAGTTTTTCTACAATAATTTTCTTAACTTTCGATGCAATGTCCGACATTTTTGTGGTAGTTTGGTTAAAAACAATTGCAAAGAAAAATATTTTATTGGTAATAATCAAAATACATTACATTTTTTTACAAACAATTAATTACGACCTTTGTGTTTTAGTTTTTAGTAATTAGTTTTTGGCAGTAAAACCACCTTTAAAATACCATTTTATTATATGAATTTACCTAAATTAAAGCACCAAGAGGCTGGAAATTTCTTTTTAATGGCAGGGCCTTGTGCTATTGAAAATAGAGATATGGCATTAGAAATTGCCGAAAAAATAAAAAAAATTACCGACCGCCTAGAAATTCCGTATATTTTTAAAGGGTCGTACCGAAAAGCTAACCGAACAAAACTAGACTCTTTTACAGGAATTGGTGATGAAGCAGCCTTAAAAATTTTAAAAGAAGTAGGAGAGACCTTCGATTTGCCAACCGTTACTGATATTCATGAATCAGCAGAAGCGGCTATGGCAGCTAATTATGTAGATGTTTTACAAATTCCAGCATTTCTTTGTCGCCAAACCGATTTATTAGTTGCCGCAGCAAAAACAGGAAAAGCTGTGAATGTAAAAAAAGGACAATTTATGTCGGGGCATGGCATGGGTTTTGCCGTTGAAAAAGTGCTACATGAAAATCCAAACGCCACCGTTTTTTTGACAGACAGAGGAAACTCTTTTGGCTATGGCGATATGATTGTAGATTATCGAAATATCCCCGAAATGCAAGCTCATAATGTGCCTGTGGTGATGGATTGCACGCATTCCTTACAACAACCAAATCAAGGCACGGGCGTTACAGGCGGAAAACCTGCTTTGATAGAAACCATTGCAAAAGCCGCCATTGCAGTAGGAGCAAATGGGCTTTTTATTGAAACGCACCCAAATCCTGCCATTGCAAAATCGGACGGAGCAAATATGTTGCCTTTGGATAAATTAGAAAAATTGCTAGAAAAATTAGTTAGAATCAGAGAAGCAATAAAATAATTTTTTCAAATTAATAAATAAATCGAAAAATAACACGTAAATTTGCATAAAATTCTGATAGTCAATCAGTTATGATTTATTTCGGAATAATTTAATAATTCAATACAAAAATTACAGTAGTGATACTGCAAGCAATGAGAAAAGAAAATAACAGAGGCGGTGCATCAGAAAACCGCAGAGCAGAAGGTAAGTCTCAAACAGCCGCCAATAAATTCAAAAAAGGCGGAGAAGATTATCCACCAAAAAGAAGCTTCGATTCAAAACGTAGTTTCGGTAATGATAGACCAAGTTTCGGCTCAGACCGTCCAAAGAGAAGTTTCGGAGATAAACCAAGTTTTGGTTCAGACCGTCCACAAAGAAGTTTTGGCGATAAACCAAGTTTCGGTTCAGACCGTCCAAAAAGAAATTATGGCGGAGAGTCATCTGATAGACCGCAAAGAAGTTTTGGCGATAGACCAAGTTTTGATGCAGACCGTCCAAAAAGAAATTATGGCGGAGAGTCATCTGATAGACCGCAAAGAAGTTTTGGCGATAGACCAAGTTTTGATGCAGACCGTCCACAAAGAAATTATGGCGGAGAGTCATCAGACCGTCCACAAAGAAATTATGGCGGAGAATCATCTGATAGACCACAAAGAAGTTTTGGCGATAAACCAAGTTTCGGTTCAGACCGCCCAAAAAGAAATTATGGCGGAGAATCATCTGATAGACCGCAAAGAAGTTTTGGCGATAAACCAAGTTTCGGTTCAGACCGCCCAAAAAGAAATTACGGCGGAGAGTCATCTGACCGTCCGCAAAGAAGTTATGGCGGAGAGTCATCAGATAGACCGCAAAGAAGTTTTGGCGATAAACCAAGTTTCGGTTCAGACCGTCCAAAAAGAAGTTATGGCGGAGAGTCATCAGATAGACCGCAAAGAAGTTTTGGCGATAGACCAAGTTTTGGTTCAGACCGTCCAAAACGTAGCTATGGCGATAGCAATAAGCCAAGCACTTTTAGTCGTGGAGATTCTGAAAAATCATCTGGCTATGAAAAGAAAAAACCATTTGGCGGTTCAGATAATTTTTATGATAAACCACGAGGCAGTTTTTCTAAAAAAGACTTTGGTTCATCAGAAAAACCGAATCGTTTTGTAAAAGATAGACCAAGAGAAGACACTAAAAAAAAAAGTCGTTATGACGGGGAAGATAATCGAGTAGGGAAAATTGAAACCGCTCCAACCTATAACCGTGAACGAATGGAAAATGCCGTTCCCGAAAAACGCCGTAAGTTTATCACGGAAACGGATAATGACGAAATGCGATTGAATCGTTATATTGCTAATGCAGGCGTTTGTTCTCGCAGAGATGCCGATGAGCTAATTGCCACTGGGCAAATAAAAGTAAATGGAACGGTTATTACCGAAATGGGCTATAAAGTAAAAACAAGCGATGCCGTAAAATATGGCAATAAATTGTTGAATCCAGAAAAACCTGTTTACGTAATTTTAAATAAACCAAAAGATTATATTACCACTACCGACGACCCCGATGAAAGAAATACGGTAATGGATTTGATAAAAGATGCTTGTCCACAACGAATTTACCCAGTGGGGCGTTTGGATAGAAATACTACGGGCTTACTTTTATTGACAAATGATGGAGAATTAGCCAAAAAATTGATGCACCCATCAAGTGAAATTAAGAAAATTTACCAAGTTGAAATAGATAAACCTATTAAAACAGAGCATTTTGAAGCAATTCAAGCAGGTATTGAGCTAGAAGATGGAAAAATAAAACCTGATGAATTAGCCATTATTACGCCTGATGCTCAGGTAGTTGGCATTGAAATTCATAGCGGTAAAAACCGAATTGTGCGTCGTATTTTTGAAAACTTTGGTTATGAAGTTACCAAACTTGACAGAACAACGTATGCAGGATTAACCAAAAAAGATTTGCCCCGTGGCAAATGGCGTTTTTTAACCGAAAAAGAAGTTATTAGACTAAAATATATGATTTAGTAAATAAGATAAAAGAAGTTGGACAAGAGAGTTGAGAGTTAATACCTTGATAATCAGTATTATTTTTCTTAAATCAAAACAAAAAAGCACTCTTTTGAAAAATGGAGTGTTTTTTTGTTACAAAAATTGCATCTTTACGTCAAATAACTAAATTTAACTTTTAATAAAAAACTTCTCATGGAAACAACACCAAATAGCGTACCAGTAGTAGAAACCGTAGTTGAAAATAGTACAGCAGTAGTAAAAGATGTAGCAGGAGCAGTAGTTGATAAAGCATCAGATGTAAAAGATGTTGCCATTGATGCAGCAGCGGCAGCCGTAGATAAAGCAAAAGATTTAGCAGGTGCGGCCTTTGATAAAGTAGGAGATGTAAAAGATGTAGCTGCCGATGTAGCCTCAGCAGCCGCCGATAAAGCAAAAGATTTAGCAGGTGCAGCCTTTGATAAAGCATCAGATATGAAAGACGAAGCTGCCGAAGCAATTGGAAATTTAAAAGACAAAGCAACGGAATTTGTGAATGGCGAAACCATGAATAATTTAAAAGATGAAGCCGCCCAAGCAGCAGAAGCCGCCCAAGCAAAAGTTTCTGAAATGGCAAGCGATGTAGCCGACGTAGCACACGATGTTACTGAAAAAGCGAAAGGTTTATTCAATAAACTTTTTGGAAATTAATCAATAAAAAATCCTTAGTCATGGCTAAGGATTTTTTTTATTTTAGCTTTAAATATACTGTTGAAAAAACATTTTTTGCCCCTACTTTCATCGTTAGTTTTAACGATATTGCCTCTCGTATTTAGTTCTGCCGTTGCCTTTTTGGTTATTAATCATGAAGCCCAAATCAATAAATTTGGTTTTCTTGAATGGCTATTTTTTAGCCTACTTTGTTGTTTTACTTCTATCATTTCCTTGACAGCTCCGACAATATTAGCCCTTATTTTTGGCTATTTTCTAGGTTGGAAAGCTATTTTTCCTTTATTTTTGCTTAATATGGGGACAATTTTAGTGATAAATATCATTATTCAAAAAATAGATAAACAAAAAATTACAGCTTATTTAGCCGAAAATCAGAAGGTAAAAAAAGTGCTAGAAAGTTTACGAAACGATGAATTACGCATTATTTTCTTTGCAAAACTTTCGCCCGTTTTGCCCTTTGTTTTAACCAATTTAGTTTTTTCATTGTCGGGAGCGAAACTAAAAAATATTCTTTTGGGCGGTTTTTTTGGCATGATTCCACGAACACTTTTGGCGATTTATACAGGTATGCAAGCCAAAGAAATACGCTATTTATTAGAACACCCCAACGATGGAAGTACCTCGCAAATTGCACTAATTTTATTAACCTTGCTTTCAATAATTGGCATAGTTTGGGTAATTCAGAAACAAGTAAGTAGGTCAGCTTTTTAAGCTGACCTACTTACTTATTTTCCTCCCACCACAATTTCTGTTAAACTGCTGATTTGCAAGTACTTAGATGCAACTTCTAAAACATCTTGTGCAGAAACTGCTCGAATTTTTTGAATATAATCATCATAAAAATCGCTTGGTAATTCGTCAATAATAATAATTTTTTGGCGGTCGGCTACTTCAAAAGGCGTGTTTAATGAGCCAGCAAAAGAGCCAATTATGAAATTTTTAGCCACTTCTAATTCATTTTCAGAAACTAATTCGGTTTGCAAAAGGTTAATTTCTTTGTGAATTTCATTAATCGTTTGTGCCGTAACTTCCTTTTTTACATCGGTGCCAATCAGAAAATAAGCGGCATCTAACATTTGCACCAAACTCGAAGAAATGCCATAAGTAAAGCCTTTTTCTTCTCGAATATTTTTCATTAAACGACTTCCAAAAAAACCGCCTAACAAGGTATTTGTTACAATAAATTTAGTAAAATCAGGATTTTTTCTGCCAAATAATACTTTACCAATTCTAATAGTTGATTGTACACTTTCTTCTTTTTCTACTAAAATTGCTTCATTTGCCAAATTTTCATTTGTTTTTAATGAAGTTTTAGCGTTGTTGGTAGTAGAAAAATTTATGGGAATATTTCCTAAATATTGATTTAATAATTCAATTTCTTGCGTAGAAAATTTGCCAGAAATAAATATTTTGAAGGGGTTGTTTTTAATTTGTTCCTCATAAAACTTCGTTACATCTGCTCGGTTTACTGCCAAAATATTAATTTCTTTCGTACTTTTTCCGTAAGGATTTTTATCTCCAAAAAGTTTTTCTCGTAATAATTGCCCTGCCACAAAAGCCGTTTTTTCAAGGTTCACTTTTAATGATTGTGTGGCAATTGTCTTACTAATTTCCAGTTCTTTTTCGGGGAAAATGGAATCTTGTAACATTTCTTGCAAGGTTGGTAAAATATTGGCTAAATGTTTGGTTAAACAATGCACCGTTATCGTGATTCGGTCGGCATTTTGGTTGGTTTCCAAAAATGCACCAAACTTGTCAAATGCTTCCGAAATTTCAGAAGCCGAATGTTTTGACGTTCCTTCGGAAAGCATTTTTGCAGCAAATTGCCCAATTTCTGCAAAATTTTCTGTTGTATTATAACTTTTATCAATCTCAAAAATTAGTTCGAGCCGAATAACTTCTTGTTTTCCTGCCTGAATGGCATAAAGTGGCAACTGATTATCTAAGATATGTTTTTCAGCTTTTAAAATATTTACTTGCTGAATTTCTTGTGCTGGCGGAGCAATTACTCTATTTAATGTCATGTTTGTTTATTAATTTTCTAACTTTTTATTTCTTATTGAGTTTTTTGTCTAAGTGAAAAATAGGCTAAGTAATTTTGCAAATTTACAATTTATTTTCTGTGAAATATCTATCATCTTGGATTCTTAAAAATGTTCCTGTAACTTTGTATCTTAGCAATACCTTACATGACCGAACAAATCCTTATCCTCGATTTTGGTTCTTAATATATACAACTCATTGCATGCAGAGTTAGAGAACTTAATATTTACTGCGAAATTTACCTTTACAACAAAATTCCCGAAATTACGCTAGCGATTAAAGGTTTAATTCTCTCGAGAGAAGCCTGCCTCGTCCTAAAATAAGTTGACATCAAATTTTTATGTTTTGAGTCAACTTATTTTAGGGCGAGGCAGTAAGGCGAATAATTTTAATACGTTTGATTAAAATTATTACTGATAACTGAAAAAATGAAAGAATTAAAAGCCCTCATAGAAAAAGAAATTCGCTTAGAATGGCGACAACGTTATGCCATAAACGGCATGATGCTATACATTGTGAGTACAATTTTTGTGTGCTACATGAGTTTTAAACTAAAAGCAGCAAGTATTGAACCCATTACTTGGAACACCTTATTTTGGATAATTCTCTTGTTTACCGCTGTAAATTCGGTTGCCAAAAGTTTTCTTCAAGAGCGTTTTGGGCGGTTGCTTTATTATTACACCTTGGCTAGTCCAGAAGGCATAATTTTATCGAAAATTGTTTATAATACCTTATTACTCTTAGCCCTTTCTTTGATTGGCTTTGTGGTTTATGCCTTTATGATGGGAAATCCTGTGCAAGATATTCCCTTGTATTTGCTTAGTATTCTCTTAGGAAGTATCGGTTTTGCAACTACTTTAACCATGATTGCAGGCATAGCATCAAAAGCCGAAAATGCCAATACCTTGATGGCAGTTTTAAGTTTCCCCGTAATTTTGCCGATGCTTTTAATGCTTATTCGATTATCAAAAAATGCGATGGACGGTCTAAATTGGAGCAGTAGTTATGATGAAATTCTAACGCTTTTAGCCATCAATGCTATTGTGGGCGTATTAAGTTATATTTTATTTCCTTATTTGTGGAGGAGCTAATAGTTAATGCTGAATTGTGAATACTTGAATGTTAAATTAAAAAATAATTTACAATTTAGCATCTAATTTACTCATGGCATGACTGGCAAAAATTTGACAAATAGCAATATTTTTGCCAGTCATGCCATGAGTTTTTTATAGTGTTTTTTATAATTATCAACAAATTTTTAACAGTAAAAATGTCAACATTTGATTTTAAAAAATACCATATTCGAGCAATGAATGCCGAAACGGAACAAGAAAAAATTGCTATTAACGCAGAATTAAAAGCAGTTTATGAAAAACTTTCAGAAGGAGAAAAAGTAGTTTTTAATGAAGAATTACAAAAATTCTTAGTAAATCAATACAAAAACATTAGCGACAGCTACGGAGCAGTTAATTAAATTAGGAGTTAGGAATTAGTAGTCAGAAATAAAAACTCCTAATTCTCTATTCCTAATTCCTAATTCAAAAAAAATGCCTTATTTCAAAAAACTACTCGATTTACTAAAAATTGAGCGAGAAACAGACCATACGCAATACCTAAAACTTACCGAAACATCTTCTGTTGCCGAGCGTCGAGCCAATGGGTTGGCTTGGTATCCTATTGCCATTCGAGGAACGGAAATGAGCCGTGGCGATTATTTAACCGTAGAAGTTGAACGTACCACGCACCAAGATATTAATCATCAATTACGTTTTGGAATGCCTGCCGTTTTGTTTACCAACCACGACCCTAAAAAAGATAGAGTGGAAGGCACAATTTCGCACCAAAATGGTAATCGTTTAAAAATTACCCTAAAAACTGATGAATTACCCGAATGGAGCAGAGATGGGAAATTAGGCATTGATGTTCTCTTCGATGATAATTCGTATAACGAAATGAACGATGCGATGAAAACGGCATCAAATTTATTAGAAAACGGAGATAATTTAATTGGTATTTTAACAGGGTTAAAAACGCCTAGTTTTAACCATTTACCGAAAGACCCCACCCTAGCCCTCCCCAACAATGGGGAGGGGGTTAATAAATTCACAACTCCCTCCCCATTGTTGGGGAGGGCAGGGGTGGGGTCTTTGTTAAACAAATCTCAAAACAAAGCACTCCATAAAATACTGAATGCCAATGAGTTATCAATAGTTCATGGTCCGCCAGGAACAGGAAAAACAACCACATTAGTACAAGCAATAAAAGCACTTTCTAAGCAAGATAATCAGCCAATTTTAGTAACTGCACCAAGTAATACCGCCGTTGATTTATTAAGCGAAAAACTTTCGGCAGAAGGCTTAAATGTGTTACGAATTGGAAATCCTGCCAAAGTTTCGGAGCAAATTTTAGCCTTAACGCTCGATAGTAAAATGGCAGAACATGGCCAAATAAAAGAAGCTAAACGCCTAAAAAAACAAGCCCAAGAGTTTAAAAGCATGGCTCATAAATACAAGCGTAGTTTTGGAAAAGCCGAAAGAGACCAACGAAAAGCATTATTCGATGAAGCTCACAAAATTATGAAGGAAGTAGAAAATACCGAGCAATATATTATTGATGATTTAACAAGTAAAGCCCAAGTAATTACGGCAACATTAGTAGGAACAAATAATTATACGATAAGAAATCTAAAATTTAAAACCGTAGTAATTGATGAAGCAGGGCAAGCCCTAGAACCCGCCTGCTGGATTCCGATTTTGAAAGCTCAAAAAGTAATTCTTGCTGGCGACCATTGCCAATTGCCTCCAACTATAAAATCGCAAGAGGCTGGAAAAAATGGATTGGCAACAACTTTGCTCGAAAAATGTGTAGCCCTGCACCCCGAAGCGGTTACATTATTAGAAGAACAGTATCGTATGAATGAGGCAATTATGGGGTATTCTTCACAAATATTTTATGAAAATAAACTGAAAGCTCATACTTCGGTGGCAAACCGTTTGTTGGTTGAAGAAGATTCGCCTTTGCTGTTTATTGATACCGCAGGGTGTGGTTTTGAGGAAAAACTCGAAGGCACAAGTACTACGAATATCGAAGAAGCCGTTTTGCTAATGAAACATTTAGCCGAAAGTGTAGAAAATTTAAAAACACATTTTTCGCTCGAAAACTTTCCAACAATTGCTGTTATTTCGCCCTACAAACAGCAAATAAATATACTGAAAGAACAGCTTGAACATCAGCCAATTTTAAAAGAATATCAAGCAAAAATTACCATAAATACCGTTGATAGTTTTCAAGGACAAGAGTGCGATATGGTTTATATAAGTTTGGTAAGAAGTAATGACAAAGGAGAAATTGGCTTTTTGGCAGATATTCGACGCATGAATGTTGCCATGACACGAGCCAGAAAAAAATTAGTTGTCGTGGGCGATAGTGCCACCCTTGCCCAACATAAATTTTATGCTGATTTTATAGAATATGCCCAAAATCTTGATGCTTATAAAAGTGCTTGGGAGTTGCTAAATTAGTAAAAAATGAATAAAATTGATATTCTTATTGAGCAAATTTTAACCTTGCAATCGCATGGAAATAAACATTTTTCGGCAGGCATTTTTCCGTCGTTTCGCACCAATAAATATTGGTTTTATAAACGTGCTGATGGCAATATTTTTTATACCGCAACAATCGTTTTTACCTTAAATCAAATCAAGGATAAAGTTTCAGAAAAATCTCAAAAAAATATTGAAAAAATCACTGAAAATGCCCTGAAAAACTATCCCAATTTTCAGAATAAAGATAAACTAAAAACGTATAATTTTTATCAAACTTCGCCCTCAAAACATTTTCCTAATGGACTGATATTTAAGCACTTAACACATTTTCAACTACCCGATGATATTGACGATACTGCCTTAATTTATCTCACAAAAAAACATTCAGAGGAAGAAGTTTTTTGGCTAAAAAATAAACTTTCGCAACACGCCAATTTAGCAACTTTACAAGTAATAAATACGTTTCCACATTACAAAAACTTAAAAGTTTATTCCACATGGTTTGGCAAAAATATGCCTATCGAATTTGATGCTTGTGCCTTGTGTAATATCCTATATTTTATCTTTAAAAATAACTTGCCTTTAAATGAAAATGATTATGATACGTTGAAATTTTTACGAGAAATTATCATGAATGACGAATTCGTTAAAAACCCTTTTAAAGTGGCTCATAATTACGCTACAACGCCCTTAATTATTTATCATTATGCAAGACTTTTGGGAGATTTTCAGATTGCTGAATTAGAAATTTGTAGAGAAAAGTTAATAAAAATTGCAAAGCAATTGCTTGATAATGAGCAAGTTGTGTTTAATAGAATAATTTTAGAAACATCGTTAAGTAAACTTTCAGCAAACAATTATCAATTACCAATTATCAATTATCAATTAAATTTTATTCCTACTTCAACTAAGTTTTCTTTTTTTATAGCAGGGCTTTTAAGTGCTTATGAAAACCCGTTTTTACACTTTTTTGCAGATAAAAAATTCACACAAATTCAGTGGCAATGCGATGCCCATGATTTAACATTATTGGTAGAAAATTTAGCAATACGCCCAAAATAAGCACTCAATTATTAATATTTGTAGCCTGTCTGGCAAGTAGTTTCCAACCTTTTTTTGTTTCTACCCACGTATTCGTAAATCGTCTTACAATTCGTTGTTCTACGTTCTCACTATTTTTTTTTGGTTGCGATATTTCTTTGCCCATCACAATCGCAATGTTTTCAGAAAATATAATTTTTTCAATAATTCTTTCATAAGCAGGAAAACTTTGCCCATTTCTAATAAATCCTATTATGTCGTTTCCTGTTATAATTTTTCCAGCGGGATTATTTACTATATAATCTTTCGACCATACTTCCAACAACTTTGTTGTGTCCGATTTATCAAGTAATTCAGACCAATAACTTTCTAAGGCTCTAATTTTTAATTCTTTCTTCGATTGTCCAAATGAAAGAGCTGTATTGAAAATAAAAATCGCCGAAATTAAAATAAGTTTTTTCATTTTGATAAAGAAAGTTCAGTTCATTTTTGCTTTTATTTCCTAATACCGATAACGAGGTGTACGAATAATTGATTTTTTTCCTGCTCTAAATGGTGCTAAGGTATAGCTCAATAAAATCTCGTGCGAGGTATTACTTTTTGCCGAAACGCCTGCAATAATAAAATCGAAAGCATAGCCAATTCGTAAATTATTATTCAATAAATTAATGCCTGCCAAACCCGTAGCGGCATCACCCACTCGATAACTTCCGCCAAAATAAAATTTGCTATTATAGGTAGCAATTGCCCCCATTTCTGGCGAAAAAGTTTTCATATCTGTTTTTAGCAAAAACATAGGCGTTAAATCTATTTCATAAGTAAGCCCAATAAGCGTGCTTGCGGTTAAATATGCTTGACGATTTAGGGTATTTTCCTTGCTTAAAGCGTTACCAAAATTTGGCTGATTAATATGATTTACAGCTAACCCCACATTAAAAGATGATGCTTCATAATATAACCCTACCCCTAAATCTGGTTGTGCAAAACTAATTCTTCCTGTCGGAATCAAGGGGTCGTTGCTATCTTTATAGCGTAAATCATCATAATTTATACCTCTTGTATAAATTCCTCCTCGAACACCGACACCTAAACGCCCATTTCCAAGGGGCAAATGATAGCCATACGACAAAGCGGCTTGCGTGCCAAAAGCATTGCCAATTTTATCATTTACATAATAAATGCCCACGCCACTATTAATGAATTTTAGCGGTACATTTGCAGAAATTATTTGCGTAGTTGGCGGTGTTCCATCATCATTAGTTGCCTGATAACCAGTATATTGTGTGCGATAAATTGCCTGAAAACGAGCAACATTTTCTGCACCCGCCATGGCAGGATTTAGGTAAAATTGATTAAATAAATAATGACT
Source organism: Lepidostoma basale (assembly GCA_022606425.2). NCBI lineage: Eukaryota > Metazoa > Arthropoda > Insecta > Trichoptera > Lepidostomatidae > Lepidostoma > Lepidostoma basale. Next base: position 25,045 of record JAHDVF020000984.1, read on the forward strand.
AAACTGCGGGTCTTGCTGGGCAAAAGCTCCTGCCGAAGTAAGTAAAATTATGGCTGTATATAGAAATCGAACGTATATTTTTTGCATTTTTTTGGTGGGTTAAGCCGAAACCAACTTAAAGTTTTTTAAAGATAATAATAAAAATTATTTCCTCAACTTTATAACGAAAATTTAAGCCTAAGTTGTTTAAAATCATTGTTTTTTAATGCTTTCAATGATATGCAATTGCTCTAAAACTTCGCTTGTTTTAATAATTTGTTCTTTTTCTTCGGCAATAGTTTCATAAAAATTCTGAAATAACGTTGCCCAACTGCCTGTTTCAGTTTCTATTTTTCCTAGAAAATGAAGTTCATTAATATCAGTATTTAAAATGCCCCATTTTTCGTTTAAATCTTTACCAAATTCATTATTTTGTGGTAAAAAACCTGCTTTTAATTGGTTTTCTTGCACATCTAAGCCATATTTTATGAACGAACCTTTTGTGCCATGCAAAATAAAGCGTGGAGATTCTTCTCGTACTAATAAGCTCGATTTTAAGGTAACTTTTAACTTGCCATAATTTAAACGAATATCAAACGCATCGTCAATTTCGGAGTTTTCTCGTTGGGTAAACGTTTCGCCAGAAATCGCTTTTGGTGTTCCAAATAAGGCAACTGCTTGGTCGATTAAATGCGAACCTAAATCGTATAAAATGCCACTGCTTGGCGATACAATTTCTTTCCATTTTTTGGCATTTAGGGAAGGATTAAACCTATCAAAATGTGATTCAAAACTTAATAAATCGCCTAATAAATTTGCTTCGACAATTTTTTTAACCGTCAAAAAATCGCCATCAAATCGCCTATTTTGGAAAATATATAGCACTTTTCCTTGTTTTTTTGCTAATTCTATTAATTCTTCGGCTTCGGCAATGGTTGCCGTAAATGGTTTTTCTACCAGCACGTGCTTGTTGGCTAACAAGCATTTTTTGGCATAATCATAATGCGTAACATTAGGCGAGCAAATGCTAATGACATCAATATCGGCATCATTAATAACCTCTTCTAAGGTTTTTGCAGTGCTTACATTTGGGTAATTTTCTTGCGGATTTTGCGAATTGGTAACAATGGTTTTCAAACGAAAATTTGGATTTGCTTCAAAAAAGGGGGCTTGCAAATATCTTCCAGATAAACCATAACCAACGAGGGCAACATTTAGTATCATTTTTAGGAGTTAAGCGTTTTGAACTACGAATATATGAGTTTTTTTTGCATCTTTGCAAGGCTTTTGGCTTTTAGCTTTTGGCTTTTAGCTAAAAAAGCTGTTTTTAGTTGTGTAGTCATTCAATTTACTAAATACAAAATAATTAATTCCTAATTTTTGAAGCTAATAGCCAAAAGCTAACGGCTAAAAGCATTTATAAATTTCTATGAAAAATATTGACGTTTGTCTAACGCCAGAGTTATTACATTTGCACGCCATTAATAATAGTATTGTGGTGGTTACAGATATTTTTAGGGCTACCTCGTGCATGGTTACGGGTTTTGCGTATGGCGTTGGCAGTATTATTCCTGTGGCTACGGTAGAAGAATGCCGAGAATATCAATTGCACGGCTACACAGCAGCAGCAGAAAGAGATGCCAAAAAAGTAGAAGGTTTTGAGCTTGACAATTCGCCATTTAGCTACATGGACGAGCGTTTAATTGGTGCAAAAATTGCCATGACAACCACCAACGGAACATTATCTATTGCCAAAGCAAAAACCGATGCCGTGAAAGTATTAGTCGGAGCATTTTTAAACTTAAATGCCATTATAAATTACCTAAAAACCCAACAATATGATGTATTAATATTATGTGCAGGTTGGAAAGGACGTGTAAATTTAGAAGATACGCTTTTTGCAGGAGCAGTTGTTGAAGGTTTAAAAGAACATTTTGCCGTAAAAGAAGATTCAGCCTTAATGGCACTACGAACTTACCAACAAGCTCAACACGATATGCTGGGATATTTATCAACTTCTTCTCATGTGCGTCGTTTGCAAGGCTTAGGCATTCAGAAAGATATTGCGTATTGTTTACAAAAAGATTTATACGACGTTGTGCCTGTTTTACGAGGCAATGAATTAGTAAATTGTGCGGTTTAAAAACAAGATTCATTTATGCACCATTGTTACCAAAACGGAAAAATTCAGCCAGTAGCCGATGCTACTATGCCTATTAATGATTTAGGCTTATTAAGAGGTTATGGCTTATTCGATTATTTTAGAACCTATCAAGGCAAACCTTTTCAGTGGGATTGGTACTGGGAACGCTATGAAAATTCGGCAAAATTATTGCGATTAGCAAATCCGCTCGAAAAAAATCAGACGTATGAAATTGTGATGCAACTCATAAAATTGAGCGGTTTAGAAAATTGTTCTATTCGCTTTGTGCTTACGGGCGGTTATTCGGAAGATAGCGTTTCTGCTCCAAGTACCAATATTTTGATTATCTCCGAAGATATTCACCCCGTAAAAAAGGAAGAATATGAAAACGGCATAAAAGTTATTACTTACGACTATGTAAGAGATTTACCAGAAGTAAAATCGACTGATTATAAGCACCTTATGATTATGCAACAAGATATTAAGGCCGCCAAAGCAAGCGACCTTTTGTTTCATAAAGAGGGTTTTATTAGCGAATTAAGCAGAAGTAATGTTTTTATTTTTAAAGAAAATACCTTAATTACCCCCAATAAAAATATCCTAAAAGGCATTACTCGAAGATTAGTTTTAGAACTAGCCAAAGAACATTTTGAGATTCAAGAACGAGATGTAACTTTGCAAGAAGTACTAGCCGCCGACGAAGTTTTTACCACAAGTACCATAAAACGTGCCTTAGCCATTACTCAAATTGATGACCATAAAATTGGCAACGGAAAAGCAGGAAAAAATACGCAATTTTTGCTTGGCTTGATAAATGATTATCTTGAAAAATGGTAAAATAAATAAGGGAAAATGGTAATTTAAGCTCAGTGAAATTAATTGTATTTCTCTCTAAATTTTTTTACAGCTTCTACGGAAGTCCCAACTAAATTAGAAATTTTTTCATCAGAAAAACTCGTTTCTAACAAAAGAGCCTGAATAAAAACCATTTTTTCTTTTTCAATTCCTTCTTCGATTCCTTTTTTATAAAGAAAATCCTTTTCGATGTTATAGTGAAATGGCATAGTTTCTAAGATTTTAAATGTTTCGTCATCTAAATTACGAATTCTTGATAAAATAAACAATTGATTGGCATATTTTTGTTCAAAACCTTTTTGAATTATTTTACTACCTGACTGCAAATGATAAAGTCGCTCAACGATACTCTTTAAGATTTTTTTTGGACTTACGCCCTTGAAATCTGCTAAAACGGCTAATAAAACTTCTTCTGGCACATCTGAATTCAAAAACAATTTATAATCGTAATCTCGAAGATAAATATTCTCATAACGAAACGTTAAATTATGCGTAGAAAGTTCCGCCTGTTGGTTGGTATGCTTCCCAAGTTGAATAACAACTTGATATAACGGTATTTTATGTTTTCTGAACAAAAAACCATAGTATTCCAACATTCGATAAGGCATTTCAGCATCATGAATTGTTTGAAATTCTATATGAATCAAGTAAGGTTTACTACCATCATTGGGATATATTTTTTTAAGAAAATCGGGTTTTCGTTCTATCGTTAAATGAATATCCGTAGAAACATTTTCCCAACGAATAGCCTCAATTCCTAATAATTTACGAATTAAATAAGGAATTAATCTTTCGATATTTTCCTTAAAAATTCGGTCATAATCATTTGCCATAAAAGTAATATTTTTCAATAAATTAATCCTTAAATTTCATTGCCAAAACAGGCTTCATGCGTCCAATTACAACCGTAGGAATTAGAATAATGAGCGAAACCAAGAGAATTGTAGCTAAATTTATTACAACTAAAATGCTAAAATTCCACGAAATTGGGACATAACTCATGTAATAATTTTCGGGGTTTAGCGGAATAATTTTATAAAAATATTGGATTAAACAAAAACCAATTCCGATAATATTTCCCCAAACAATTCCTCGTAAAATTATCCATAACCCATTGAAAATGAATATCTTACGTATTTGAAAGTTATCAGCACCCAAGGCTTTTAATAAGCCAATCATGGGCGTGCGTTCCATCATCATTACTAATAAAATGGAAATCATATTGAAACTTGCCACCACCAAAACCAAAGATAAAATTACCAAAATATTTTTATCCAATAAGTTTAACCATTCAAAAATTTGGGGAAACATATCCGTAATTTTTGTGGCTTGCATATCTTGGCTAATCATTTTTGTGATGCTCGGATAAGCGGTATTTATTTGTTCAAAATCTTTCAAAAAAACTTCATAATGCCCAATCGTTTCGTTATCCCAATTGTTCATTTTTTGGACTAATTTTATATCGCCCAAAATTACATTATTATCAAATTCTTCCATGCCCGTTTGATAAATGCCCACCACTTTCATTTTTCGTACTCGTGGCGGGTCTTGAATAAAATAAAGTAAGGCATCATCTAACAACTTGATTTTTAACTTATTAGCCATTTTTTGACTAATAATTATTTCATTAGAATATGTAGTATCTTTAAAAGAAATCGCTTTTCCTGCTACTAAATTTTGGTTAAACGTTTGCCAATCAAAATCTTTGTCGATGCCTTTTATCAAAATTCCAGCTAATTCTTCTTCCGATTTTATCATGCCTGCCTTATTAGCCACCACTTGCACGTGCCGAATTAGGGGATTTTTGATAAGATTTTCATAAATTTTAGCATTTTTTGTCAAAGGAGTTTCATCAAACGACTGATTCAATGTAACTTTGCCAACTTGAATATGAGCCGAAAGGCTAAAAAGTTTATTTTTAATAGTACTTTTGAAACCTAATAATACGGCAAACGAAATTATCATCACGGCAAGTCCAATGGCAATACTTGCCACGCCAATTTTGGTAACGGTTGCCGAAAATGATTCGCTTTGCGTTTTTCGGATTCGACTGGCTATAAATTGAGAGAAATTCATACGATGGTTTTTGGTTTTTAGGGTTTAGTTTTTAGTTAGTTTTACGAAAATGCTATAACTAAACACCAAAAACTAACCCCTAAAAACTAATAAATAAGTCAAAAATATGAAAAACTTGCGTGTTATTGTAATCATTTTTTTAGGAATGAGTTTCTTTGCGGCAACTTGTCAGAAAAAAACAGCAGAACCACACATACTTGTTGGGGCAGAAATGATGAATGAATATTTACCCTTATTGCAAAATAAAAATGTGGCAATGGTCGTAAATCATACTTCCATGATTGGTAAAACGCATTTGGTGGATAGCTTATTGGCGAAGGGAATTAAGCTAAAAAAAATCTTTGCACCCGAACACGGTTTTCGTGGCACAGCCGATGCTGGCGAACATATTACCAACGGTTTAGACCCCAAAACACAACTTCCTATTATATCCTTATATGGCGATAATAAAAAACCAAAAAAAGAACAACTAGCTGATATTCAAATAGTTATCTTTGATATTCAAGATGTGGGAGCAAGGTTTTATACCTACATTAGCACCTTGCATTATGTGATGGAGGCTTGTGCCGAAAACAATAAAACGTTGCTCATTTTAGACCGCCCAAACCCAAATGGGCATTATATTGATGGCCCAATGTTAGATAAAAAATTTCAGTCTTTCGTAGGTATGAACCAAATTCCCGTGGTGCATGGTTGCACAATTGGCGAAATGGCTCAAATGGAAAATGGCGAAAAATGGTTGAATAATAAGTTAAAATGCGATTTAAAAATTATAAAATGTAAAAATTATACGCATCAAACGCCTTATGTTTTGCCCATAAAACCATCGCCAAATTTGCCAAATGAGCAAGCAATTTTATTATATCCGTCAATTTGCTTGTTTGAAGCAACTGAGGTAAGCGTGGGGCGTGGTACAGATACGCAATTTCAGGTAATTGGTTCGTCAAATGCCCATTATGGAAATTATACTTTTACGCCCGAAGATAAAGCAGGAGCAATGAATCCACCACAGGAAGGAAAACTTTGCCATGGGGTAGATTTACGAAAAGTTGATGCTCGCAACTTAGGTTTTTCGTTGAAATATATCCTCGATTTTTTTCAGAAAGCACCCAATAAACAAGCCTTTTTTACGTCGCCAAGTTTCTTTGATAAATTAGCTGGAACAGATAAAATTAGAACCATGATTTTAGCAGGAAAAACCGAAACTGAAATTAAAAAATCATGGCAATCCAACTTGGAAAAATATAAATTAACCCGAAAAAAATATTTATTATATCCTTAATTTTTAATTCATCACAAACTTACTATAAAATCCTTGCGTCAATTATTTTTTAACATATTATTACTTTCTTTCCTTGTAATTGTTACAATTGTTGGTGTTTTAAGTTGGAATCCTTATGAAAAAAGTGATTTTGAAACGGCTTATTTAGCATCGGCTATTGATAAATATCATCGGCTAGATTCTTTAAAAAGTCCTAAAATTGTATTATTGGCTGGTTCTAATTTTGCGTACGGCATTAATAGCCAAATGTTGGAAGAACAGCTAAAAATGCCTGTTGTGAATTTAGGAATTCATTATATTTTAGGCTCAACTTTTTTGTTAAATTCTGTAAAAAACAACTTAAATAAAGGCGATATTTTAATTACAGGTTTTGAGTATATTCTCGAAAAAGATGGCACAATGCAAGAGAAAATACAGTTGGCTCATTTTTTGCCCGAAGCTCAAAACTGGATTTCGTACAAAAATGAAAAAGAGAAAATTGTAGAAAATCTTTTTTATTATATTATAAAATTCCAAACAATTATTAATCGAGCTTTTAGTCAAGAGCATTTTAAGCCTACCGTTGAAAATACACACGATATTTTTTTTAGAAAAGGCTTTAATAAATACGGCGATTTAATTAGTCATCTTAATAATCCGTCCTTAGCCACGTTGCCGTTTTCTTACTTGCCTGAGCTGTATTGGTACAAAGAACACATGATTGCTGAACTCAATTCTTTTAATGAATTAATGGAGCAAAAACAGGTAAAAATATATTATACCTACCCAACGTATGCGGCATCAAACTTTGAGAAAAATGAAAATATCATCAAAAAAATGACTGTTCAGTTTGATAGTTTGGCAAAATTTGAAGTTTTAGGAACGCCCAGCAGTTTTATTTATCCCGATAATTTTTATCAAGATATGGTGTATCATTTGAATGCCAAAGGACGAGATATTCGTACACAAGATTTAATTAACTTATTAAAAAAGGCTAAAAAATAGCTCACTTTATTTAGAATTGACCAAGAATGTTATTTAATTCCATAGATTTTTTAGTTTTTTTTCATGTCGTAACCATCATTTACTTTGCCTTGCCTCACAAGCATCGCTGGTGGTGGTTGTTGGCGGCGAGTTGCTATTTTTATATGGCATTTCGCCCCGAATATATCCTTATTTTGGGAGCTACCATTGTGGTAGATTATGTGGCAGGAATTTATATCGAAAAGTCAATTGGCAAGCAGCGATTAGCTTTTTTGGTGTTAAGTTTGGTGGCAAATATTGGCGTTTTAGCGTATTTTAAATATTATGATTTCTTTGTCAATGTCATTGCCGATGTTTCTGGAAAGCACTTTGATTACCTAGGAATGATACTGCCCATTGGCTTGTCTTTTCATACTTTTCAGGCAATGAGTTATACCATTGAAGTTTATCGAGGCAAGCAAAAAGCCGAGAAACATTTTGGATTTTATGCCTTGTATGTGATGTTTTATCCGCAATTGGTAGCAGGACCAATTGAGCGGCCGCAAAATGTTTTGCCACAATTTTACGACGTTAAAGTAGTTGATTATCAACGCATTATCGAAGGATTGCAACTAATTTTTTGGGGCTTATTCAAGAAAGTTGTTATTGCTGATAGGCTAACACTTTTTGTGGATAAAGTTTATAACCAGCCCACCGAATACCAAGGAATATCTTTATTAATTGCAACGTTTTTCTTTACTTTTCAAATTTTTTGTGATTTTTCGGGCTATTCAGATATTGCCATCGGAACGGCAAAAGTGATGGGGTTTGATTTAATGAAAAACTTTGACCGTCCGTATTTTTCAAAAACAATTTCGGAGTTTTGGAGTCGTTGGCACATTTCACTTTCTACGTGGTTTCGAGATTATTTGTATATTCCTTTGGGCGGAAATCGAGTAGCAAAATATCGTTGGTATTTCAATTTATTTTTCGTGTTTTTGGTAAGCGGTTTATGGCACGGAGCAAATTGGAATTTTATTATTTGGGGAGCTTTGCACGGTTTTTATTCATTTTTTGCCTTAATTACCGCAAAATATCGCAATTATGTAGTAAAATTATTGAATTTTGATAAATTTCCAGTTATCTATAATTTTATTCAAGCAACAACAACGTTTGTTTTGGTAGCTTTTGCGTGGATATTTTTTCGAGGAAGTTATCCAAGCATTACTACTGATTTTTATATTGTGCAACATCTTTTTACAAATTTGCCTAATTTTTCAGATTTATTAAATTCAAGTTATCTTGATAAAAATATTTTTTTAGAACAAGGAAAAACACAGTTTTTGTTAGCCATTTTGTTAATTATTTTCATGGAAATTATCCACTATTTTCAGCGAAATAAAAGTATGCGAAACATAATAAATGCCCAACCCAAAGTTATTCGTTGGACAATTTATTATCTAGCAATAATGGCATTTATTTATTTAGGAATTTTTGATAAACCCGCTCAATTTATTTATTTTCAGTTTTAACGTACGTCAGATTTTTAATCATTATTGTTCGATAAGTAAAAGGGATTAACTTTGCTTAAAAAAATCAATGAATGGCGAAAAAGCACCTGTTAGAACTCTCGTAGGTTATTTGCCCGATAATTTACTTGACCGATTATCTCTTGAACATGAAGTAGATAAACAAGTTAAGAAATTAGAGGATAAAATTGTTTTTAAACTTTTGTTGTAAGTGGTTTTATCTTCCTCACAATTAAGTTTAAATGTGTTAATTTCGTTCTGCTTCTGCTTTTAGATTTGCAAAGAAGTTAGGATTTCGCTCCCTGCTAGGTGTTGGCAATTCGCTTTCTACTAAGCGTAACCCCTTGGCAGATAAAGCTATCGAAAGTAGCTGTTTTGAAGCCATTGTTGAAGCAAGTGTCAAGATTTTGCTAAACAGTTGCCCGCCCAACAAATTAATGGTTATTCGGTACATTCTTTTGATTCGTCCTTAGTTGGTTGTTCTGTTCGCTCATTTTATCATTCAAATTTCAGGCTTTCAATCATTCAAAATTAAAAATATGGTTCGTGTTCGTTTTGCTCCCAGTCCTACTGGACCCCTGCACATTGGCGGTGTGCGTACAGCTTTGTATAATTATTTATTTGCTCGAAAAATGGGCGGTAAAATGCTCCTTCGTATTGAAGATACCGACCAAAACCGTTTTGTGGAAGGAGCAGAAAACTATATTTTAGAAACCTTAAAATGGGTAGGCATAGAAATTGACGAAGGGCAAGGCGTAGGCGGAGAACACGCCCCTTATCGCCAATCAGAAAGAAAACCGATGTACCGTGCGTATGCCGAAAAATTAATTTCGGAAGGAAAAGCTTATTACGCCTTTGATACTGCCGAAGAATTAGATGCCATGCGTAAACGCCTAGAAGATGCAAAAGTTGATAATCCTTCGTATAATGCCATTACGAGAATGCAAATGACCAACTCTTTGACATTGCCAAAAGAAGAAGTCGAAAAAAAATTGACAAATAACGAGCATTACGTCATTCGTTTAAAAGTACCTGTAAAAGAAGAAATCCGTTTTAAAGATATTATTCGAGATTGGGTCGTGGTGCATTCTTCTACGATTGATGATAAAGTTTTATTAAAATCTGATGGAATGCCAACTTATCATTTGGCAAATATTGTTGATGACCATTTGATGGGCATTACACACGTAATTCGTGGCGAAGAATGGTTGCCGTCTGCACCGTTGCATATTTTATTGTATAAAGCTTTTGGCTGGGAAGCTCCACAATTTGCCCATTTGCCTTTGTTATTAAAACCCGAAGGCAACGGAAAATTAAGCAAAAGAGATGGTTTACTAGGAAATTTCCCTATTTTCCCTGCACAATGGCAAGACCCCGCCACAGGAGAAATAGCAAGAGGTTTTCGTGAAGATGGTTATTTGCCCGAAGCCTTATTAAATTTCTTGGCACTTTTGGGCTGGAATTCAGGCACGGAGCAAGAGATTTTTTCGATGCAAGAATTAATCGAAAATTTTAGTTTAGAGAAAATTCATAAAGCAGGTGCTAGGTTTGATATTAACAAAGCCAAATGGTTTAATCAGCATTATTTAAAACAATTATCAAATGAAGAATTAGCCAAATTAATACAAAATGACCTAGAAATTTCAGATGAAAAAGCCATAAAAGTAGTTGCTTTGATGAAAGATAGAGTTACTTTTCCGAAAGAAATTATTTCGGAAGCCAATTTTGTTTTTGAAGCTCCCACCACTTATGACGAAGCAATTGTAACAAGCAAGTGGGACGATAATGCCAAAAATGCCATGAAAATTATCAAAGAATCTTTGGCAACTGTCAATGATTTTACGGTAGAAACTATCCATAATGCCATTTTTGAAAACCTCGAAAAAGCAGGCATCAAGGCAGGAAAAGTAATGCAAGCCTTGCGTTTGGCAATTACAGGCGTAGGAAAAGGTCCCGATTTGATGCTTACCATGGAAATTATTGGAAAAGAAGAAAGTATTTCAAGAATAGAAAATGCGTTGAAAAGGCTACCTTGATAGAAAAATCTTCTGAATTGCAATGCGTAGAAATACCTAAATTATAGCGTATTTCTACGCATTTTTTGTTTAATGAAAAAACATAAACTACTCATAATCAATTAATTATACTTTTATCAAAAATATAATTAAAAAAACACTTTTGTTTGATTAAAATTTGTTTACATATATTTACACAAAAGTATCTAATTATAAATCAATGAAAAATATCACACAGTTATTATTCATTGCCATTCTAATGGTTTCTTCTTGCAAAAAGAAAGAAAATGAAATCCCAAAACCAGTAATTTGTGATTGCTCTACTGCTCCTATTATTCAACAAGTTGATAATTATGTTGGCAATATTAGCTTGTTTTCTGAATGTGAAGGCAAACCATACTATGTCATTACAGGAGATTCTCTTTCCTTGGCTGTTTATATCTGTACTGATAGTATTTTGACATATCTCATAAAAAAAAATAGTATTAAACCACCGATGAAAGTACAGTTTAGCGGGTTTGTAAGACCACGTCTTACTGGTAATTATAATGCTGAGCCATCTTTTAATATCTCTATTTCTAAATTAAACCCCTATTAAAATTATGAAAACAACTTTTCTATTTTCGCTACTATCTCTTTTTATAATTTCTTCTTATGGGCAAGCTTTTAAGTGCGGAAATACTGCCTTACCCAAAGCAAGGATTTCTGAAAACACAAATGCCCGAGTAGGTGTAACTACCATACCTGATGACCAAACAATTCTTATTCCTGTCGTAGTTCATGTGGTTACTAATTCAAGTAACAATGTGTCTGATGCCAATGTTTGTGCCGCTATTAAATTATTAAATGAAGATTTTAGCAGACTTAATGCTGATAAAGTAAATACACCTGCTGATTTTGAACCTTTGGCTACTAATAGCCGTATTCAATTTTATTTAGCTAACAAAGACCCTAATAATAATAGTACTACGGGTATTACTCGCACTACTTTTGACTTACCTTATACCAAAACCTTTCTTACAGAAGATGAAATCAAAACTACTATTTATGGACATGTGCCTTGGGACCTTACTAAATACTTAAATATATGGGTTTCAGAGTACGAAATTCATACTAATAGTGGAGCAATAGTTGATGGAGTTGCTAATATTGGTAATGGAGTAGTTCTTCGAAGATTTGCTTTTGTAAATAATATCAATTTAAAAGTACTTGCTCATGAAGTAGGACATTGGTTAAATCTGATTCATATTTGGGGAGGCGATACTTATAGTTGTACTGATTCTGATGAGGTATCTGATACCCCTAATCAAGAATTTAGTAATGGCTCATTAAATACTTATGACCCACCTCCAGCATTTCCTAAATACGATGCTTGCACAAATATCTACCCAGGCGTTATGTTCATGAACTATATGGATTATAGTAGTGCTCGTAATATTTTTACCAAAGGTCAAGTAACTCGTATGCGGGCTGTATTTAATGCAGGTGGGGCAAAAAATGGGGCAACTTATGCCGTGGGTAATTATATTAATGGTTCAAATACTATTTGTTCATCGGGCAATTATTCTGTATCTTCTTTGCCTTCTGGGTTATCAGTTGCGGGGTGGGTTTCACTCAATCCTAATGCTTTATCTATAAATAGTAGCGGTTTTGCAACTAGGCTTAATAATGCTACTGGTACGGTTACAATTTATGCAAAATTAAGTGGTTGTAGCGAGGCAAAAATTTTTAAAACTATAACGCTTGGAGTAGGCACAATTGGGGGTACATATACTTATGGTTCAAGTACATTTCCTATTAATGGTTCAACAGGTATATCAGTTTCTAATACTTCCAATACTATTTATTTTAATCTTACTAATGCTTGGGATCCTAGTACTACTTATTCTTGGATAACGAATAGTCAAAATGGTACGGTTTCTAAAAATTTTAATGGTAAAAATGCTACTATTACCCTTAGTGGTGGGTCATCTATAAGCCTTACTACAAATGCTAATAATACTTGTGGTAGTACATCTGTTAATTTTTCTTGTTATAATTACAGCAGCAGTTACCGCTTATCTATTTTCCCTAATCCAACAAGTGATGAAGTAACCATTGAGGCTATTGAAGTTTTAGACGAAAAAGAAGCCCAAGAGTACCTTAAAACAGAACAATTATTAGTAACTGATGACATTAAAAAAGTAGATATTTATTTACTTGATAAAAATAATGAAATAGTTGTTAAAGGGAAATTTACGGAGAAAAAGCTAAAATTTGATGTTAGAAAAGTAACGAATGGAACATATTACTTACACATTGGAGAAGATAAAAACTTAATTGTTAAGCAAGTTGTTATTCAACATTAAGTTTAATAAATCCAATAGAAAAGTAAATTTTGAGAGTTCTTAGTGTCATAAAAAAATGGCGTATCTTTTTGATACGTCATTTTGAAATTTATAGAAAATGCGTTACTCAACATTAGATAATCCCGTTTTTTTTGCTCTTTCAGAAACGCATCAAAAATTTGCATTAAACTTGGGCGATACGTTATTTTATCAGCCCAAGTTTGCCGTTTTTGGCGGTTCTGAAACCAATAATACTGCCCAAGCTATTGACGAATATGCTAGGCTTTGTGATGATTTTTTCATTTGGGGAAATAAACCACAAGTTTCTCATAATCAAGCAATTAACTTTCAATTAGTTTGCAATCAGATGATTTTAGAGAAAGAAATTTCTATCGAAATTTCGGAAGAAATTATATCTTTGCAAGAAGAAAATTACGGTGAAATTCAAGCATTTATGAGAAAATTTTATCCCCATTATTTTCGTGAAAAAACAACCGAAATGGGGCGATATTTCGGCATTTTTAAGGATAAAAAATTGGTAGCAATCACGGGCGAAAGAATGCAAATGAACGATTTTACAGAAATAAGTGCCGTAGTTACCGATACTGATTATTTGGGAAAAGGCTTTGCTAAACAATTAGTAGCTTTTACAACTAATAAAATTTTTGAGGCAGGAAAAACGCCTTTTCTGCACGTGGCAGAAACCAACAATGGAGCTATTCAATTGTATGAAAAATTGGGTTTTCAGACAAGGTGCAAAATGAGCCTTTGGAATTTTAAACCAACTCCGCAATAACTGTTTCTCCACCAATGGGCTTATCATCAATATTTACTAAAATTTTGGCAGATAAGGGCAAGAAAATATCAATTCTTGACCCAAATTTTATAAATCCAAATTCTTCGCCCTGCGTAACTGCCTGACCATCTTGCACATACCAACAAATTCGGCGAGCCAATGCTCCTGCAATTTGACGAAATAAAACTTCTGTGCCATTATGATGTTTTACCACAATGGTAGTGCGTTCATTTTCGGTGCTTGATTTTGGGTGCCACGCTACCAAAAATTTCCCAGGGTGATACTTAAAATAATTTACCACGCCCGAAATCGGATTAAAATTTATATGTACATTTAAGGGCGACATAAATATAGAAACTTGGCGACGAGGTTCATTAAAATATTCGCTTTCTACTACTTCCTCAATTACTACCACTTTGCCATCGGCAGGAGCAATAATGTGTTTTGGATTTATAACTGCTTTACGAGTAGGTTTTCTGAAAAATTGAAGAATTATCAAGAAAAAGAAAATACTTGCAACCAACATAAGCGTATGCAAAATTGGCATTTCGGAGGCAAAATATCGCACCAAAAAATTGATAAGTAATAACGCAATAATAGTAATGGTAAGCGAGGCTTTCCCTTCTTTGTGGATTGTCATAAGTGGCTAAAATAGTGGGCTAAAAACTGTAAAAAATACCCGTCTGTTGAACTTCGGAATAAAAAATAGTTGGCAAAGATAATGAAAGCAATGTTTTTCTGAAAATATAAATTCGAGTAATTCGTTTAAAACCCAATAACTTTGCACTTGAAAATTAATAAACGAAATAAAATTATCTATGAAGCAGTATTTTTTTTGGCAAAACTGGGCAAAATCCGAACGCAATTTATATCAATTTTTTCTTTTTCTTTTTATTTTAGCTCTTGCATTTTTTGGCTTTGCATGGTTTCGAGGAAACGAAAATATGTTGCACTGGGATATTATCAGCGAACTTGACGAAATTCCAACAATTCTCAATAATTTCTCTGATGGAACATTAAAATTTACTGTCAATGGAAATGCTTATTTAGTGAAAGAACAATTTTTAGCATCGGCTATAAAAGTTAATTATTTTGCCAATTATGCCTTTTTAGGAGCGTATTTAATAGCTTTATGCTTGTTATTAGCCAGTTTAACAACTTTAAAAAGAAACTATTTTTTAGCAGGAATAACACTTTTTACGGCAGTTTTATTAAGTTTTCGCCTAGAAATTTTACACGTTTTTGGCTTTACAAATCAAACAATTTTCTTAGTATTTTTTATATTTTTTGCAGGAATCGCCTATTATTTCAATGAATTTGCAGGCGATTTTTCCTTCTTGAAACGATTTTTAAGTTTCCTTTTCCTAGCAATTTTAGCAGGAATTATCATACATTTTTCCTCAAAAATACAGCACCCAGCCGTTGCCTTGGCTAGTTATGGAATTTTATCGGCAATGGCGTTATCCGCCCTATTTATTTTTCTAGTTTCCCACGAAATTATGGCTTTCTTGGTTTGGGTGGTTTCAAATAGTCGCACGCAAGGCAAAAATTCGGTAGGGCAATTATTTATTATTGCTACCATTTATTTATTAAATATTTTATTGATTTTCCTAAAAAATACCAACGCAATTACTTGGAACGGCTTAATTATTAGCCCATTTATTTTGTTAATAATTTCCATGATACTTGGTTTTTGGGGTTTCAAAAAATACTGCGATGCTACTAATTTTTTCAACTTTACTTATACAGGAGCTTGGTTGTATATTGGCTTAGGAATTGTTACTTTATCAACTATTTCGTTTGCTTTTGCCACCGATAATGATTCATTAATAGAAGTTTTAGCCGATATAATTTCGTACACGCATTTAGTGATGGGCGTGGCATTTTTTGTTCACGTTTTAGTGAATTTTATTCAGCCCCTGCAAAAAGGTTTGGAGGTGCATAAAGTTATTTACAAACCTGTTTTTTCGCCACTTTTGGTGGCTCGTTTGCTTGCATTAATTATCATTGTTGCTTTAATGAGCATGAAACATTACTTTCCTGTTTACCAAACTTTTGCGGGCTATAATACTGCCATTGGCGATTATTATTTAACCGAAAACGACCCTTTTGCGGCACAAGTTTATTATAAAGAAGCTCTCAAAAATGATTTTCAAAATCATCATGCCAATTATGCCTTAGCCTCGTTGGCGGTGCAAAATAAAGATGCCATTAATGCCGAATATTTCTTTAAACAAGCCTTGCTAAAAAATCCATCAACGTTTGCTTTTGCTGGCAGAACCAAGGCACTTTTAGACGAAGACCGCTATTTTGAAGCCTTATTTAATTTGAAAGATGGCGTTAAGAAATTTCCTAAAAGTCAAGAATTATTAACTAATTTGGCGTACTTACACGCTCGTGCAAAAGGTGGGAATGATTCGACGCTTTTTTATTTGCAGGAAGCAAAAAAATATTGCTCAACTTGTGATTTAGCCGAAAGTAATTTAATGGCTTTTTATGCAAAAAATCTAGAAAATGATAAAATAGAAAGTCTTTTGAAAGAAGTAAAAGAAAGCAAAAATGTTTCGTTGGAAGCCAATAAAATTGCTTGTTTTAATAAACTTGGGTTGCCTTTAAAAGAGAATTTCTCGCAAAAATTTAACCAAGATTCAAGCCTAAATGTGAGCCAATTTGCGTTGCTTTACAATGCGTCAGTAAAGGCAAATGCTGGAAATGAAACGAATGCAAAAACGCTTGAAAGATTGCAATTAAAAAATGCTAATCAAGATTTTTATCAAGATTTAGAATTTGCGAAAGCGTGCCAAAATTATTTTAGAGAAAATAAAATGTTAGGCATAAAACAACTCGCCATTTTGGCAAATGATTCTACCGAAAAGAAAAGTTTATATAACAGAACCGCAGGAATGTGGTTTTTAGAACAAGGTGTTTATGATAAAGCAATGCAGTATTTATCCGCTTCGGGCGATAAAAATTCGGTAGCTGTTTTGGAGCAAAAAAATTATGGAGAAGTCATCAAAAATGCCCAAATGCAGCAAGCCGAAAATTTATTAAAAAATGCTAAAACTGAAATTGACTTTAAAAATATTCTTGCAAAATTACCGCTTAATTCATTGATAATCAATAAAGTATCAAATTTTTATAATAATCAAAAAAAGCCTAACGAAGCCTACAAAGTTATTTTTGATGCGTTAAGTTTAAATGATTCTTCGGCAGAAATTTGGAAATTATATGCCCAACAATCGCTTTCGATGGGCTTGCGAGAATATGCCGAAAATGGTGTAGAAAAAGTAAAACAATTTAGTTCTCCTGCCGACTATCAAGCATTTCTTTCCACCTATCAAGCCCAAAAAGCATTGATAGAAAAAGCAGTGCAAGATTTTAAATAATTTGTTAAATTTGAAGACGGATTTAGTTGATTTTTTGATGTAATAATTTTGTATATTTGAAGAAAAAATAAAATGTCATGGTAGCTGAAAAACAAGAATTAACCGATGAACAACGCTATGCCAAAGGCTTAGCTGTTGCTCGACGTATGTTGGCAAATCAAAAACAAGCTCAAATTGAAGCGGAAGCATTTGCAAAAACTGCGGAATTTCAAGTAATTAAAGAACTTTTACTGAAAAAAAATGCAACAAGAGTTTAGATGAGGTATTCGCTTATGATTTTTATTTTGTAGGAGGAGAAAGCAACATTTATACGTTTGCTACTTCTAATCAGATATTTTACCAAATAACCTTTAAACCTTCTGAATATATTTTTGAAGAAAACTTACTTTTTAGAAAGTATGTGTACGAATTTTCAATAAATGTAGCTGAAAATCCAACGGGTAAACGCCCTCCCTTAGATAAATTTATACCACAAACAATTGCCAATATTGTTATGGATTTTTTTCGAGTTCATGAGCGAATAATTGTTTATATCTGTGATACTTCTGATTCAAGAGAAATGGCTAGGGCAAGAAAATTTGGAAGTTGGTTTTATTATTTTAATAGCAAGAATGAGAACGGAAAAGGCTTTACAAAAATGGAATCTGAACTGCCCGATAAAGGAAACAAAACTATTGTGATGTCGTTGATTTTACGAAAAGAAAATCCTTATAAAGTTCAAATTTTTGAAGCATTTGAAAACCTGACTTCTGCCAGTGATTTAGGAAAATAAATAAGTGATGAAAATAATTGAAACAAGCAACATAGCCAAACGTTATGTAATGGGTAGTGAAGTAATTGATGCCCTAAAATCGGTGTCAATTACTATCAATAAAGGCGAATATGTAGCTTTTATGGGGCCTTCGGGTTCTGGAAAATCTACGTTGATGAATATTGTTGGGTGCTTAGATACGCCCACCTCTGGAACTTACGTTTTAAATAATAAAGATGTAAGTTCGATGTCAGAAAATGAATTAGCCGAAGTTAGAAATAAAGAAATTGGCTTTGTTTTTCAGACCTTTAATTTATTGCCTCGCCAATCTTCCCTAGAAAATGTAGCCTTGCCTTTAATTTATGCAGGCTATAATAAAACGGATAGAACTGAAAAAGCGATGCAATCGTTGAAGAATGTTGGCTTGGGCGATAGGGCTTTGCATAAACCCAATGAGCTTTCAGGCGGGCAACGCCAACGAGTTGCCATTGCCCGAGCCTTAGTAAACAACCCCAGTATTTTATTAGCCGATGAGCCAACAGGAAATTTAGATACCAAAACTTCCTACGAAATCATGGATTTATTTGATGAAATTCACCGCAACGGAAATACCATAATTATGGTTACGCATGAAGAAGATATTGCTAAATATGCTCATCGAATTGTGCGTTTACGAGATGGTTTAGTAGAATCTGACGTAATAAATCCAACGCCAACCAATGCCCGACAACAGGCAAAAGCTTTTGCCGAAAAACATGAAGCATAATAACAAATAAATAAGTGTTTTGACTTAATTATTTAGAAATATTGTTTTGTGTACAATAAATTGATTATTAACAAATTACAATTATTCATTACTTAAATTATTTTATCTAAGCATTTAATCAATCGTAAATTCAATTTTGAAATGCAATCTACTAAAGTGATAGATTAGAGTATAAAAAAGGGGTTAGAAAAAGTGTTATTTTTGAGTGTCCAAACCTTAAATAACATGAATAAATTCGCTCATCTAACCCCAGAGCAAAGATACAAAATTGATGCTTTATTAAATGCATCAGATAATATTTCTCAAAAGTTAATAGCTGAACAAATCGGTGTTTCAGCATCAACTATTAGTCGTGAGAAAAAGCGAAACTCTCGACCACGAGCAGGTTATCAAGCTAGATTTGCTCAAATAGAGACCGAAAAAAGGCGTACTAAAAAGCCTTTCAAAATTAGTGGCGAACTTGAAACTACTATTCGGGAACAACTTGAAAAGGAATGGTCTCCTGAACAAATAGTAGGTCGAATGGCATTAAATAATTCGTTGGATGATAGCCCTACTATTACTCACGAGACTATTTACAAATACATTTATCGGAAACAAAAACAAGGCGATAAACTCTATTTAAAACTGCGTAGAAGACGAAAAAGGCGACTAAAACGCTTAAAAAAGGCTGATGGAAGGGGCAAAATACCCAATAAAACTATGATAGATAAGAGACCAGCAATTATCGAAACAAAAGAAAGGGTCGGCGATTGGGAAGGCGATACTATCATAGGTAAAGACCATCTAGGAGCAATTCTTACATTAGTTGAACGTAAGTCCAAATTTACTTTTATCTTTCCTCTTAAAGCTAAAACAGCCCAAGAAGTAGAAGAAAAAATAACACAAAACTTAAAAAATATTTTTATCCCTCTCTACTCTATTACTTTCGATAATGGTAGGGAATTTACAAACCATGAAGCGATTGCTAAGGCAATGAATTGTCAAATATTTTTTGCTTTTCCGTATCATTCATGGGAACGAGGACTAAATGAAAATACAAATGGGTTGATTCGTCAGTACATCCCTAAAAAAACAGACTTTAAAAATTATTCTGATGAATACCTCGGAGAGATTCAAAATAAACTCAATAATCGCCCAAGAAAAACACTAAATTACCTTACGCCAATTGAATATCTAAAAAATAGCAAAATTGCATTTCAAAATTGAATTTACGAATTTAAAACTAAGAGATATGTTTAAAAATTTAATTTGGTA
>JAHDVF020000985.1:0-14778 GCA_022606425.2 Lepidostoma basale
TGGAAAACCGTGCGTTTGCTTTTTGCATTTCTCCCACGAATCAAAAACGCCTGTTTCTTTGCCTTCCCAAACGGTATAATATTTTTGTTTTTTTGCCATCTGCCAAATTTCCGTAAATTTGGGGATAGATTGAAGTTTTTTCTGAAAAATTACTATAAAATTGCAAAAATGACTTATTTACTAGACAAACAAGAAACAGAACGCTTGGTTTTTAGAAAAATAAAAGAAACTGATTTTGATGATTGGCTAGTATTTCATAAAAATCCTGAAACGGCAAGACATTGGATTCATGAAAAAGAAAGCCCAGAAATTGAGTGCCAAAAATGGTACGAAAAACAATTTTATCGCTACAAAACCAACAACGGCATGAATGCGTTAATCGAAAAAAATAGCGGAAAATTAATTGGTCATGCAGGACTTTTGGTACAAATTGTTGATGAAATTACCGAACTTGAAATTGCGTATTCGCTTTTGCCCGAATTTTGGAATAAAGGTTTTGCCACCGAAGCCGCTCAAAAATGCAAGGCTTTTGCTTTTGAAAATAACTTAGCAAAATCCTTGATTTCTATTATTAGTTTGACAAATTTGCCTTCACAAAAAGTTGCCTTAAAAGTGGATATGACGCTCGAAAAAACAACTATTTACAACCAAAACAAGGTAAATATTTTTAGAATTACCCAACCTTAAATTTATGGAAATATCAGTAATTATATCAATTTATAAAAATTTAGCCAACCTTGAAGTAATTTTAAAGGCGTTGGAAGCTCAAAGTTTTAAGGCTTTTGAGGTAATTGTTTCGGAAGATAATAATGCCCAGAATGTAAAAGATTTTTTAGCAATTCAACGAAAAAAATATTCTTTTCCTATTCTACATACTTATCAAGAAGACAAAGGTTTTAGAAAATGTAGGGCATTAAATGAATCGTTAAGGCAAGCAAAAGGCGAACTTATTGCTTTTTTAGACGGCGATTGTGTGCCTCATAAACACTTCCTGAAAGCCTTTAAAACCAATGTGCAAGAGGGCGTTGCGTGCTTCGGAAGGCGTGTTTTTCTGACAAAAGAATACACGCAAAAACTCCTAGAAAAGAAAGATTTAAGTTTGCTTTCACTCACAAAAACAGCTTTTAATACCGATGAAGGCTACCGTTATGGTTTTTATTTACCTTTTAGTTTTGTTAATAAAAAAGTAAAAAAAGGCATTTATGGCTGTAATTGGGCAATTTTAAAGAAAAATTTACTAGAAATCAATGGTTTTGACGAAGATTATGAACTAGCAGGTTTTGGCGAAGATACCGATGTAGAATGGCGTTTGGAGAAAATGAATATTAAATTAAAATCTACTCGAAACAAAGCATTGGTTTATCATTTATATCATAACCCTAATTACTCGCAAGCCGAAGTGCGGTTGAATGAAATTACTTATTTCCGAAAATTAGAAGAAGGAAATGCTTTTTGCAAAAATGGGTTTAAGAAGGCTTAATTTATTGCTTCCAAAAAACGTTTTAAACTCGGATTTTGACTTTTTTTATTCCAAATAGCCGTAATTTCGGCTCGTTGCGAAATCCCTTTCAATTCAATAAATTTCACGTTGGCATTGGTTACATTTTTAAAAGAAGTGGGCAAAAAAGTGATACCTAAATTATGGTCAATTAGTTGCAAAACAGTGTGTCCATGTACTGTTTCGTGAGCAATTTTTGGGCTAAAACCTGCTTCTTCGCAAATGCTATGTTGTAGTTGATAATATATTTCGCCATCGGTACGAGTGGGTAAAATAAAATTTTCGTTTACTAATTGTTTAATTTCCTTAAAATTCTTTTCAGTTATGGCATGATTTTTTGGCAAAACCAACGAAAAAGTTTCACTAAAAACTAATTTTCGCTCAAAAGTTGAATTTATTGGTGGATTTCTCAAAAAAGCAATATCTAATTCCCCTTTTTGAAGAGCGATTAACTGCGATGAAGAAGTCATTTCATTCAAATACGTTTGAATAGTAGGATATTTTTCATTCAAAACCGTTAGCATATCAGGCAAAAAAGTATGAATACATGAGCCTACGTAGCCAATTTTAATTTCTCCTTTTACTCCATTTTCTACCCATTTTATAGTATTTTTAGTTTCTTCCAATTCGTTAAGAATAATTTTTGCTCTACTTTTTAAATATTCGCCTGCGGTTGTTAATTGAACATTTCTTTTGTTTCGTTCAAATAATTTTACGCCCAAATCTTCTTCCAAATCTTTGATTTGTTTTGTCAAGGCAGGTTGTACAATAAAAAGTTTTTCGGCTGCTCTATTAAAGTGTAATTCATCGGCAAGCATCAAAAAATAGGTTAGTTTTCGGATTTCCATTAATCATAAATAGTTATTAAAACACAAAAATAATACTATTTATTATTATTACTAAAAATACCGTGCTTTGCATTAAATTATATTTTATCAATTTATGGAGCAAACTCTTGAAACTACGGCGGTGCATCAAATAAATGCTGATTGGCTAACTATCGAAAAAATAGAAAAAACTGTAAATGAATCAGAAAAGTTGATTTTATCGTCGGAGGCTTATAACAAAATTTTGCATTGTCGGCAATTTTTAGATGATAAAACACAAAACTCCGATGAACTGTTTTATGGCATTAATACTGGTTTTGGTTTTTTGCAAAATGTAAAAATTGATAAACGCCAAACCCAGCAATTACAATATAATTTACTGCAATCTCATGCCTGTGGCGTGGGCGATTATGTGCCAAAAGAAATTATTAAATTAATGCTTTTGCTAAAAATTCAGTCGTTATCTTATGGCTATTCTGGCATACAACTAGCTACTGTTCACCGACTTATAGATTTTTATAATACTAATACATTGCCCGTAATTTTTACGCAAGGTTCCTTAGGAGCATCGGGCGATTTATCTCCACTTTCGCATTTAGCTCTTCCGCTTATTGGTTTAGGAGAAGTTTATGGAGATGATAATTTGCCCACTGCCGCAAAAGAAGTAGCAGAAAAATTTCATTGGAAACCTATTGAATTAAAATCAAAAGAAGGAATTGCGTTGATAAATGGCACACAATTCATGGCGGCTTACGGAGTTTTTTGTTTAATAAAATCACAAAAACTTCTTGAGCTTGCCGACTTAATTGCCGCCATTTCTTGCGATGCTTTTGATTGTTCTACACAACCTTTTTCAGAGCCTATTCACCGAATTCGTCCTCATAAAGGACAGGTAAAAACTGCTGAAACGATGCGTAAGTTTTTAGAAAATAGTGCTATTGCTAATCAAACTAAAAGTCAAGTGCAAGACCCCTACTCATTTCGTTGTATTCCGCAAGTGCATGGAGCGTCAAAAGACACTTTTGAGTATGTAAAAGCTATTTTTGAACAAGAAATTAATGCTGTTACCGATAATCCAAATATTTTTCCTGAGGAAGATTTAATTCTTTCTGGCGGCAATTTTCATGGGCAGTCCTTGGCATTTGGTTTTGATTTTTTGAGTATTGCCATGGCAGAAATAGGTAGTATTTCGGAACGAAGAACGTATCAATTATTATCTGGACAACGAAATTTGCCTCTCTTTCTAGCAAAAAATCAAGGATTACATTCGGGGTTAATGATTCCACAATATACCGCAGCAAGTGTTGTTAGTGAAAACAAACAGCTTTGCACGCCTGCCTCCGTCGATTCAATTGTTTCGTCGAATGGGCAAGAAGACCATGTAAGTATGGGAGCAAATGGTGCTACAAAATGCCTGCGAGTAGTAAATAATGTAGAAAAAATATTAGCCATTGAGTTGCTAACCGCTACACAAGCCTTGGAATTTAGACGACCTATGAAAAGCTCTGATATTCTTGAAAATTTTGTAAAAGAATATCGAAAAGTAGTTTCTTTTAACACCGAAGATAGAATTTTAGCTACTGATATTCAAAAAAGCATTGCCTTTATTCAACATTATACCTTAAAATTATGACAACGCACATAGAAAAATTCGATTTAGAAAAATATAAAACGCCCACAGGAAATATCCTAACTTGCAAAGGCTGGATTCAGGAAGCAGCCCTACGAATGTTGCTCAATAACCTCGACCCACAAGTGGCTGAACGCCCCGAAGAGTTGATTGTATATGGTGGGCGTGGCAAAGCTGCTCGAAATTTTGAAGCACTAGATTTGATAATTAAAAGCCTGAAAAACCTAGAAGATGACGAAACACTTTTAGTGCAATCGGGCAAGCCTGTGGGTATTATGCCTACCCATAAAAATGCTCCAAGAGTACTCATTTCAAATTCGCAATTAGTGCCTAAATGGGCAACTTGGGAGCATTTTGATGAACTAGAAAAAAAAGGCTTAATGATGTACGGTCAAATGACGGCTGGTTCATGGATTTATATTGGTTCGCAGGGAATTGTGCAAGGTACTTACGAAACTTTTGCCGAATTAGCACGCCAACATTTTGGCGGAAGTTTACAAGGAACATTATCGGTAACGGCTGGGCTGGGTGGCATGGGCGGAGCTCAACCCCTAGCAATTACGATGAATGATGGCGTATGTTTGGTAGCAGAAGTAGAAGAATGGAGAATTCATAAAAGGCTAGAAACAAGGTACTTAGATGAATATTATAACGACATTGATGAAGCTATCAATGCTGCCTTAGAAGCTCAAAAAAATAAAAAAGCCGTATCTATTGCTGTAAAATGCAATGCCGTAACATTACTAGAAAAATTATTAGAACGAAATATTATTCCTGATACACTCACCGACCAAACCTCTGCCCACGACCCTTTAATAGGCTATTTACCGCATACAATTTCCTTAGAAACGGCTAAAATTTTACGAGAAACCAACCCAAATGAATACATAAAATTAGCTTATGAATCAATGGCTCGTCATGTAGAATTAATGCTTGAATTACAAAAACGTGGTTCAATAACGTTCGATTATGGCAATAATATTCGAGCAAGAGCTTTGGAGGCAGGCATCAAAAACGCCTTTGATTTCAAGGGGTTTGTACCACTTTTTATACGTCCACTTTTTTGTGAAGGAAAAGGGCCTTTTCGTTGGGCAGCTCTATCAGGCGATGCCGAAGATATTAAAATAACTGACGACCTTATTTTATCGTTATTCCCTGAAAATCAATCGCTTAGACGTTGGATAACGATGGCACAAGAACGCATTTCTTTTCAAGGATTACCTGCCAGAATTTGTTGGCTAGGACAAGGAGAAAGAGAAAAAGCAGGCCTCGCCTTTAACGAATTAGTAAGAAAAGGCAAAGTAAAAGCTCCTTTGGTAATTGGCAGAGACCACCTAGATACAGGCTCTGTGGCATCACCCAACCGAGAAACAGAAGCCATGCTCGACGGCTCAGATGCCGTAGCCGATTGGCCAATTTTGAATGCTTTAATGAATACCGCAGGCGGAGCATCGTGGGTATCGTTGCATCATGGCGGAGGAGTGGGCATTGGCTACTCGATTCATGCAGGCATGGTAATTGTTGCAGATGGCACAAAAGATGCCGAAAAAAGATTGAAAAGAGTTTTAAGAAACGATTGCGGCATTGGCGTTATTCGTCATGCCGATGCGGGGTATGAAATTGCTAAAAAAACGGGCGAAGAACATGGTTTGTTGTTGTAATTTTTTGTGTAAATTATCGAAAAAATCTTTTTATAAAATTTCATGCTAATTATCAACATTAAAGAATTATTTGGAATACGAGAAACTGCTCATTTTTTGAAAGGCAAAGAAATGAATAATTTGCCCTCTATCAAAAATGCATATCTTCGTACAGAGGGCGATAGAATTGTAGATTTTGGAGAAATGAAAAATCTCGAATCTCAAATCTCAAATCCCAAATCCCAAATCATAGATGCAAAAAGTGGCATGGTACTACCAACTTGGTGCGATTCTC
This sequence comes from Lepidostoma basale, assembly GCA_022606425.2. Classification (NCBI taxonomy): domain Eukaryota; kingdom Metazoa; phylum Arthropoda; class Insecta; order Trichoptera; family Lepidostomatidae; genus Lepidostoma; species Lepidostoma basale. The sequence continues at coordinate 5,891 of JAHDVF020000985.1, forward strand.
ATACACATTTGGTTTTTGCAGGAAGTCGTGAAAACGAATTTGTTGATAAAATTAATGGCTTAACATACGAAGAAATTGCACAAAAAGGTGGCGGCATTTTAAACTCTGCCAATCGAGTAAATGAAACCTCCGAAGACGAACTTTTTAGCCAAGCATGGAAACGTTTAGAAGAAGTAAAAGCCTTAGGAACAGGAGCAATTGAAATAAAAAGTGGCTATGGTTTAACCGTAGAAGGCGAATTAAAAATGCTTCGAGTAATAAAAAAACTCCAAGAAAAATCAGATTTAATCATCAAATCAACTTTTTTAGTTCATACCTACCCTATCGAATTTCGAGAAAACCATCAAGCCTATATTCAATTGATTATCAACGAGTTATTACCAAAAATAGCCCAAGAAAAGCTAGCTGATTATATTGATATTTTTTGCGAAAAAGGCTTTTTTAGTGTTCAAGAAACACAACAGCTTTTTGAGGTCGGAAAAAGATTTGACTTAAAACCAAAAATTCATGCCAATCAATTAAGTAACTCAGGTGGTGTGCAAGTGGCGGTAAAAAACAACGCCATTTCTGCCGATCATCTAGAATGTATGAGCGATGTAGAAATTGAGTGTTTAAAACATTCAAACACTATACCGACACTCTTGCCAACGGCCGCATTTTTTTTACGTTTGCCTTATCAACCTGCCCGAAAAATGATTGATGCAGGGCTTGGAATTGCGTTGGCTACTGATTATAATCCAGGTTCGTCGCCAAGCGGAAATGTGCCTTTTTTAGTATCATTGAGTTGTATTCAACTCAAAATTACGCCCCAAGAAGCGATAAATGCCGCTACTATAAATGGTGCTTTTGCAATGGAAGTTCAAGATGAAGTGGGTAGCATTAGCATAGGCAAAAAAGCTAATTTTATTATCACAAAGCCAATACCATCGTTGGCATATTTGCCATATAGTTTTGGTAGTAATTTAATTGAAAAAGTGATTATTAATGGAAAATTATAGTATGGATTTTTTCGTAAAATATCAGCAAAATGATTTAAAAAAAATCATTAAAACTCGCCCAAACGAAACAAAATTAGGCGAAAAAATATTAGTTGGTAATAACGAAAGTAAGTACGTAATTATCGGAATTCCTGAAAGTATTGGTGTAAAAAAAAATTGCGGTATTGGCGGTACAGAAACGCTTTGGAATGATTTTTTAGTAGCTTTTTTAAACATTCAAAGTACTACTAAATTAGCAGGAAATGAAGTAAATATTTTAGGTTATTTTAATTTCCCAATGTCTATTTCAGTAGAAGAAATTGACAAAGAAGTTGAAAAAATTATTACACAACTTGTAGAAAAAAATCAAATTCCAATAATCATTGGCGGTGGTCATAATAATGCGTATCCTATTTTGAAAGGTGTTTCAAAAGCAAGAAAACAGGCGATTAATGCAATTAATTTAGATGCTCATTCCGATTTTCGTTTTATAGAAGGCAGGCATAGTGGCAACGGTTTTAGGTATGCTTATGAAGAAGGTTTTTTAGGGAAATATGCCCTAATTGGTTTGCACGAAAATTATAATTCGCAAGCTATTATTGATGAACTTTCGGCGAATCAAAACATTGATTTTACTTTTTATGAAGATATTTTTATTAGAGAAAAGATAAGTTTCCAATCGGCTGTAAATCAAGCAATTAGCTTCACAAAAGATACTTTTATAGGCATCGAATTAGACATAGATTGTATCGAAAATATGCTTTCAAGTGCTATTTCTCCTTGTGGAATTTCTAGTATTCAAGCTCGGCAATACTTGTATAAAACCGCCCAAAACTGCAAAGTTGCCTACCTGCACATAGCCGAAGGAGCAACGAGCCTAGAAAACAAACTTACCAACTCACTGACAGGCAAATTGGTAAGTTTTTTGGTAAGCGATTTTTTAAAAAGTAGCTCAGATTCTTAATCTGATAAGGTGTTTGTAAGCCAGCTTAAAAATGACTTACTATAAAACTGTTTTAATTTTCAGTTCATTCATTTGTTTTTCATCAATCGTTGATGGAGAGTCAATCATTACATCTCGTCCTGAATTATTTTTTGGGAAAGCAATAAAATCACGAATCGAATCTGAGCCACCAAAAAGCGAACAAAGTCTATCAAAACCAAACGCCAAACCTGCGTGTGGCGGAGCTCCAAACTCAAAAGCGTCCATCAAAAATCCAAATTGTTTTTTAGCTTCTTCTTCCGTAAAACCTAAAATTTGAAACATTTTTTGTTGCAATGGTTTTTGGAAAATTCGTACCGAACCACCGCCAACTTCTGTGCCATTAATTACCAAATCATAGGCATTTGCTCGTACTGCACCTAGCTTAGCATCGCTTTCTAGCAAGGAAATATCTTCTGGTTTTGGGCTGGTAAAAGGGTGGTGCATGGCAAACCAACGGTTATCGGCTTCTCCGTACTCTAATAATGGAAAATCTAGCACCCATAAAACTTTGTAATCATCGGCTTTTCGTAAGCCCAAACGAGTTCCCATTTCTAGGCGTAAATCATTTAATTGCTTGCGAGTTTTATCTGCTTCGCCTGCCATTAATAATAGTAAATCGCCTTTTTCTGCTCCAAATTTATCAGCCCAAGTTTTTAAAATTTCTTCCGAATAAAATTTATCTACCGACGATTTTATTGTACCATCAGCATTAACACGCACATAAATTAAGCCTTTTGCTCCAATTTGTGGTCTTTTTACCCATTCTGTCAATTCATCTAGTTGCTTGCGAGTGTATTCGGCACAGCCTTTTGCACAAATTCCTACTACTAATTCAGCATCATCGAAAAGACCAAAAGCCCCCCCCGCCCCCGATGGGGGAGCTAAGGCAACACTTGAATTTTTCAACTCCACAAACTGCATTCCGAAACGAATATCTGGTTTATCAGAACCATACAAACGCATGGCATCGGCATAGGTCATTCTTGGAACGGTATCTAGCTCAATATTTTTTACAGTTTTAAACAAATGACAAATTAAACCTTCAAACATTTGCAACACATCTTCTTGCTCCACAAACGACATTTCACAATCTATTTGTGTGAATTCTGGTTGGCGGTCGGCACGTAAATCTTCATCTCTAAAACATTTTACGATTTGATAATACCTATCAAAACCCGAAACCATTAATAATTGTTTAAACGTTTGTGGCGATTGTGGCAAGGCATAAAATTCGCCAGGATTCATACGACTTGGCACTACAAAATCTCTTGCACCTTCGGGCGTAGATTTTATTAAAACAGGGGTTTCTACTTCAATAAAATTTTGTGCGTCCATAAAAATTCGTGTTTGTTGTGCCACTTTATGACGCAACATCAAGTTTTCACGCACCACATTTCTACGCAAATCTAAATAACGGTATTTTAAACGTAATTCATCGCCGCCATCGGTTTCATCTTCTATTAAAAAAGGAGGTAATTTTGCCGAATTTAAAATCACTAAATCCGTTATTTTAATTTCAATTTCTCCTGTTAAAATTTTATCATTTTTCGATAAACGTTCTATCACTTCGCCCGAAACTTGAATCACAAATTCACGCCCTAATGTACGAGCAATTTCTAGTAAATTTTTATCTGTTTTGCCTTCTTCGAGCATCAACTGCGTAATGCCATAACGGTCTCGGAGGTCAATCCAAATCATGCCCCCTTTATCCCTAGTTTTTTGAACCCAGCCACAAAGCGTAACTGTTTTATTTATATCCTGAATACGCAATTCGCCGCACGTGTGTGTCCTGAGCATTTTTTTGTAATAATGAATTTTGAATGATAAATTATAAATTTCGTAGGCAAAAGTACAGATTTTTAGGCGTTCCTTAAACAGATTTTATTGATTTGTTTCATAAAACACAAAAAAAGCCCTCTTTTCAGAAGGCTTCTACATCAAAATAAAAACTACGTCCTTTAGGGCGTAGATAAAAATTTCAGACAAAACTAGGGCTTCAGCCATGAAAGTAAGTCATGGCTGAAGCCCATTTATCTTGATTTGATGTCCCCCCAAGCTAAAGCATGGGGTTATTAGATTCATTTTTGCGAAATTGTCCGAGAATTATTTTAGCTTAATTCAGCCGCAAAAATATTCACTTGTTTCACTAATTCTCTGGTCGAAAAAGGCTTAGGAATATACAAATCTGCCCCAGATTTATAACCTTTTTCAATATCAATTTCCTTGCTTTTGGCACTTAAAAAAACAACTTTCGTATTTTTTGTAGCAGGGTTTCCCTTTACTAATTCGCAAACTTGATAGCCATCAACCTTGGGCATCATAATATCTAGGAGAATAATTTTCGGGTTTTCTTTGGCAATAATTTCGAGGGCTTCTTCGCCATTTCGGGCAATAAATACTATAAAACCTTCCTTTTTCATTAGAAAATCTAAGGAAAGCAAAATGTTTGGTTCGTCATCAACAAGTAATATTTTAAGATTATTTTTTGCAGTCATTATAATAAAAGCAGTTGCGGTTAAAGCTCATTTTTAGGAATAGCTATTGAAAATTTCGACCCTTTTCCCATTTCGCTTTCCACCCAAATTTTACCGTGGTGAAGCTCAACAATTTTCTTTGAAATTGCCAATCCTAAGCCACTTCCTCGTGGTTTTTTTATTACTTGGTCGTGGGCTTGATAAAATTTATCAAAAATTATTTCGTGGTATTCGGGCAAAATTCCTATTCCATTGTCCAACACATTTATCATCAGCATAGTTTCATCGGTGTAGGCGGTTATCATAATTTTTCCTTTTTTTATGTCCGTAAATTTTATGGCATTCGACAATAAATTTACCATAACTTGCATTAAATAATCAGAATCTCCGTTAATTTTAGGCAGATTTTTATCAATAATTGCTTCAATTTTTATGCCTTTTTCTTTGGCTAATTGTTCAATACTTTCGATGGATTCTATAATAACTTCTTCAATTTTAAGTGGATTTTTTATGATTTTTAATTTACCCGAATCAAACTTTTCTAAATCTAACACTTGATTTATTAAACGACCCAAACGGTCGGTTTCTTTAATAATTGTATTCAAAAAGTGCTGTTTTTCTTCTAATTCTAAGCTCGGATTATCATATAAAATTTCGGTTAATGCCTTAATCGAAGTCATTGGCGTTCTAATTTCGTGCGTTACAGTAGAAAGAAAATCATCTTTTTGGCGGTCGGTTTGTTGTAATTTTTCGTTGGCTTTTTGCAACTTTTCGGTTAATTCTTTTAATTCTTTCGACTTCCGATTTAATTCTTTATTAACCGCCATTAATTCTTGCGATTTTTTAAGAATATCCACCACTTCATCAACCGAAATTTTTTCTTCTTTTGCCACCGAAGCCACCATCATTCGAGCCGATGCCACGCCTACAATTCCTGCCAATAATTTTTCAGAATAATTTACCAATTTTGGGTCGGCAAGTGGTTTTGTTAAATCAATATTATTTCTATTCGCAAATAATTTTAATACCCTATCTGTTCTATTTGCCCCAATAAAATTGGTCAGCAAACGATGAATATCTTTAACCAACGCTGTGCCTTTCCAAACCGCCGAACTTTCATTGGTTTTCGAGTACTGAAAAACATCAACAAACAAGGCTGCTTGGTTGTGTTCTAGGGAGCTTTGCTTGGTAAACAAGGATATAAAAAAATAGCAACCTATATTAAAAAACATTGTCCAAAACAAGGCATGAGAAATACTATCCATGCCCGTTAAGCCAAATAATTCGAGTGGTTTTAATAATTCGATGCCTAAAAAACCTTGTTCGAGAATGCTTTTTGGCAAAAATCCTGAGCTTATAATGGAAGGCAAAATTAAGGTATAAAACCATAGCATGATGCCTAATAACAAGCCTGTAACCGCCCCTTTTTGCGAACCTCTTTTCCAGAAAATTCCACCAAGAATGGCAGGCGAAAATTGAGCCACGCCCACAAAAGCAATTAGCCCAATGGATACCAATGATTTATTTTCGGCAAAATATTTGAAATATAAATAAGCCAATAAAATAATGCTAAAAATGGCTAATCGCCTTACTATTTGTACAAAATCGCCTGTGCTGGTGTTTATTTTCTTTAAAAATTTTTCATTTGCCACCAAAAAAGGCATTACTAAATTATTACTAATCATTAAACTAATGGCAATTGTTTCAACAATTATCATGCTGGTTGCTGCCGAAAATCCGCCAATATAGGTAATTAAAGCCAATAATTTCTGGTCGAAATATAAAGGAATTGCTAATACATAATTATCAGCACTGATGGGTTTTCCGTTAAAGATTAACTCTCCGCCCAACGCCAACGGCATGACAAAAATATTGATTAACAACATATACAAAGGAAACAACCACATGGCTCGATTGAGGTGCTGTTCGTTTACGTTTTCAACAACGGCAGTTTGAAATTGGCGAGGCAAAAACATCACGGCAAGCATCGAAAGCAAGGAATGCCAAAACCACATAGAATACCCGCCCGCTTGTGGAATTTGGAGTACTTTTCGGAGAGAAATATTTTGATAGGCTTTTGAAAAAACATCGCCAAAACCATCAAAAATTATGTAGGTTACATAAAAACCTACGGCAAGAAAAGCAAAAAGTTTTATTAATGATTCCGTAGCAATTGCCACCACCATGCCTTCGTGGCGTTCGGTGGCTTCAATTTTTCGAGTGCCAAAAAAGGTTGTAAAAATGGCTAAAATAATGGCAATATAAAAGGCTTGGTCGGTAAGAAGAGTGCTTTTAAACGTAGTAGAATTAGCCAATAAAATACCAAAACTGGTAGAAATTGCCTTTAATTGCAAGGCAATATAAGGCACGCCCGCCAATAAACTTACAATGGTAACAATAACGCCCAAAGCACGGTTTTTGCCATAACGAGAAGAAATAAAATCGGCAATACTGGTAATGCGTTGCACTTTGCAGATGCGAATAATTTTTCGCATAATTACCCAATACAAGGGCATCATTAGGGTTGGTCCTAGGTAAATGGTCAGAAATTCTAGCCCAAAAGAGGACGCTCGTCCTACGCTGCCATAAAATGTCCAAGCGGTACAATATACCGCCATTGAAAGGGAATAAACGAATGAATTATTAACCAAACTTTTGCCTTTTTTTGCTCGATTTTCAGCCCAATAAGCTATTCCGAACAAAAAAGCAAGGTATAAAACTGATGTAATAATTAGAATACTACGCATATTTTTAGGTAAAATTATTCGTCAATTATATCATCAATTTTGTTGTTATTTTTGGTAATTCTGGCAATTAAAAAAATGATTAACGCCCAACAAAAAAAAATATACCAATATATTACAGGAATATTATTGATGTATTTTTCTCGGTTAAAAAGCGATAAAATTGGGTAATTAAACAAGCACAAAAATAACAAGGAAATACCCAAAAGCCGTTGTTCTTTAATTGTTTGTTTCATGGTATTTTTCTAAATAATTGGGCAAGATAATTTAGCTAATTTTATATAAAACACTAATAATCAGTTAATTACACTAAAAACTAAGCATTAAAAGTTTAGCATTAAACTTAATTTACCATAAATATAAGAATGTATGCTGAAATATAGCTTTTTTTGAAAGCTTATCAGCATACATTTCTGCTTCAACAAAACCCTAAACCTTAAAATTAGGTTTTTGCTTTTTCTCTACCCTTAAAACTAATCTTCTGTGTTATATTCTCCTGCAAGAGCGTATTTACCAAAAATAAATAAGCCGCCTACAATAATGGGGGTTAATACAAATAATATAATGCCTCCAAATACTAAGTCTTCTTGTTTTCCTGAGGTAACTTTTGGTAAACCTAAATTAAAAATTGAGAAATATGCGGCTGCAGCTGCCATTAAAAGCCAAGCAATGCCCATAATTTTTTTTATTGCGTTCATGTTAGTTTCGTTTTTTTTAATGTATTTATTTAAATAATTTTAGCTTAATTATTAGATATTTGATATTTTCTTAAATTTCCCCTCCTTAAAAAAGGAGGGGAAACCCAAATAAATATCCATAAAATAGCTTAATCTTCGTAATAGTTAGCTTTATTATTCAGATAAAGCACTCCAATTACAAAACAAATACCCGCAATAATAATTGGATACCAAAGCCCTTCTAAATAAGGTTTTGTATTTGTAATTATTTGCCCTGCTTTTTCGGCTGCTTCGTTGGCTTCTTTTGCATTTGTTACTAAATAAGTGGCAATTGTTGGCATTAAACCTCCAAAAACTCCGTTTCCGATATGGTAAGGTAATGACATTGATGTGTAGCGAATTTTGGTAGGGAATAGCTCAACCAAGAATGCCGCAATTGGGCCATACGCCATTGTTACAAAAAGCATTAAGGCAAATACCATCCAAATAATTGTCCATTTATCACTACTAGCCAATTTTGTTGTTTTAGTAGTTTCTGGTTTTGGTTGGTCTTCTTTTGCTTTACCAGGTACAACCGTTACTTTTTTAACTTCTTTGTAGGTTGTTCCATCAACAAAAGATTTTAGCGTAGTAGTTGTATATAATGAATCTACATTATTTTTTGCTAATCCTGCTTTTGTTTCTACCGTAGTTTTATCTTTTAATTCTTCTTTTTCTTTTAAATTAGCAGTATGATAAATTTTATCAAAAATAGGACGATAACACAATACGGCCAACAACATACCTGCCAACATAATACCTTTTCTACCGATTCTGTCAGACAAACTTCCGAAAAATATAAACAATGGTGTGCCTAGTGCCAAGCCCCAAATAAGCATTTCGGTTACTTGTGCCGAATCTATATTACAGGTTTTTAGCATAAATATTTGAGCATAAAATTGCCCTGTATACCACACTACACCTTGCCCCATGGTTGCACCAAATAAGGCTAATAATACAAATTTGAAATTATATTTATTTCCAAATGATTC
>JAHDVF020000986.1:0-15000 GCA_022606425.2 Lepidostoma basale
CATTTGACATTTGACATTTGGCATTTGACATTTGACATTTGACATTTGACATTTGACATTTGACATTTGACATTTGACATTTGACATTTGACATTTGACATTTGACATTTGACATTTGACATTTGACATTTGACATTTGACATTTGACATTTGACATATGACATTTCACATTTCACATATAATGAAAGAAAAAATATCTTATATTAACTAAGGTCATCCAAAATCCGTTATGTCCATATGCTATGGACGAATGACATATTATATACGGACAAAATGACATACGAGTACACATAAAACTTTTAAAATTACTTGCAAAGATCACAAATAAAACACTTGGTCAAAAAAAAAAAAAATTTAACACCCTGATGATGGAGGCCGCAAGGGCCTCCGAAACGTTGGTGGAGGGAACACGGTTTCACCCCGAAAAATATTCCTATATATGTTAACCGTGGAAATTTACATTCTTACTAAAACACTTGGTCGTTTAGGAATGTCAGCGTAAGAAGTATGAGCCCAATACGATCAATTTAAGCACTGCAACAAGTCTTCTCCAGGCTTTGATCGGGAAAAAATATCGTTGGATTACATGCTTGCACAGTCCTCTTCATCATTTTAAGATTTATTAGAAAAAAATTCTTCTTTATTATCTTCAAATAATGTTTGAGTAACGTTTCGTTTCTTCTTCTTCTTTGGAGGATCTTTGGGCTCATTTTTTTATTAATTGCCTTCATATTTTGAGTAGAAGTCAAAATTAAATAGGTTTGTCGAGTCTTTGTTTTACGTTTTCCTTGTCCACTTATACGCATAAACCGTCCTTCACAGAAAGATTCTTAGTTTCGGTAATAATATAAAATATACTTTTTACGAATGCCGGAAAATTGAGCACATCGCAATATCGACAGTGTCATTATTAGAAGAATGATAGAAATTGTAGCTCTTGAGTGCAAGTCTGTGAAATACAAAGGCTCTTAGAAATGTTCGAGTAAATAGTGACTGTAGTAGACGATTGTATGTGGGAGATGAACATACAAATGGGTAATCCTCTCGCTTCATCCGTTTTTATGAAAGAGGCGATATTATAATTCGATAATACTGCCATTTCTCGAATCCAGGAGAATAATTGGAGCGCCTTCAGTGCGAATTGCAGGCGAATCGGAGGCATTAAAACCTCCGCCTATATCCGTCTGTAAGGAAGTCATTGTACCGTAACAAAGGATCCATAAGGATTCCGTCATTGTTGACTCAAGTGCTTGCGAGGTTTTCTAGAAGCATGCATTGAATGTCACTCAGCAATAGTTTTTCGATCATTTTCGTTGATGGGTATTTGAAATTTTGGTAAAAAGCTCTTACGGAAAGTTAAGTTCATTTATTTTATTAAAAAAAACGCTTTATTTGTAAAAATATGATTTAGATGAATGTAACTAATGGGTGATTAAAGAGCTTAAAATTATACACACGCTATGTGAACGTGAAAAGAATTCAATGAAAGCAGTCTTCAGGGTCGAAAACATTTTAGAATACACACACTAGCGCGTTTATATGAATGTAACTATGTGGGGGTACATTAATTTTGGTTACATCTACATAGAATCGACATAATGGCTAGTTAGAAAGTAATGTTGATATATTTTCTTATAAAATTGTATAGTTTGTGAGATGTTCGTTGTTTTCATTTATGGTTAGCAAAAATAACACTGATTTATTGTTTAAAAGCTTATTATTTTTCTGAAAATGACCATGAATTTTTTTTAGTAAAGACGTTTAAACTGATTTATTGACATATAATATGTTCTACATCCGTTTCAACTTTGTTTACTTTTACAAAAAAAATGATCTTATGATCTCTTCTTTTTATTCTTATTCTTAAACCTACTCCCGTCTTCTCTTGGGCAAATGCCTCCTTAATTCGCTTCCACACCACTTAGTCTTGTGCAGACAGGATCCAGGATATGCCGACATTACACTTACACTGTTGTACTCGTATTCTTCATCTTCTCGGAGTGTCATGTCAGGCTATCGCCCTGGTGTAGGCCTCTCTGTCCTGTGCCAGTCGCCCACCCCCCGAATTATAGTCCAGTCTTTGATATTCTCCAACCAGGACATCTGGGGTCTACCCACACTGCGCCTACCCTCAATCTTCCTATTCATGATGAGGTACAGCAGACCGTATTTCTTGTTGCGTAGAATGGGTCCCAAATACACAATCTTTCTAGGTATCACATGCTCGTATAATGTACTTCGTTTACTCGAATATATTTTTTTAAATCAATAAATGAAGAAGTAATGTGTTTAAAATACTTTGAAAAATAGTTTATAATAGATCCTTACATATGAAATTGGCGTTTTGTATGGCAGGAACATAAAGTTAATTTTTTTTAAATATAATATATTTATTTAATCAAAGTATGTACCATTGCTATCTATGCACTTTTGCCATCTCATAGGTAGTTCATCGATCCCTTTACTAAAAAAACCATTCGGACGGGAATCAATAAAATCTTTGAAGTCGGTTTGGACTGCCCCATCGGAGTTGAATTTTTTCCCTTGTAAGAAGTTATCCAAATTTCGAAAAAAATAGTAATCTGTTGGGGCAAGGTCCGAAGAGTACGGTGGATGTCTTAGACATTCCAATTGAAGCTCTTCTAACCGTCTGTTGTGCAGTGTGTGGTCTAGCGTTATCGTGAAGCAGCAGTGGCCTAGAGCGATTAACCAGCCTCGGTTGTTCAGCAGCTAGCTTTTCCATCATGGTTTGCAGTTGCTGACAATAGACATCTGCCGTAATCGTCTGGCCAGATTTAAGAAAACTGTAGTGAACGACACCAGCACTAGTCCACCAAACGCTCACAAGTAACTTTTTTGGAGTCAATTTTCGCTTGGGGCATGGCGTGGCTGGTTCGGCAAGGTTCAGCCATTGCAATGAGCGCTTCCGATTATCATACAGGATCCACTTTTCATCACAGGTAATGATTCGATTCAAAATCCCTTCATTATTGTGCCGGTTGAGTAATGCAACGCAGCAGTCAACGCGCGTTTGTTGATTTGCTTCACTCAATTCGTGAGGTACCCACCTTTCAAGCTTTTTCACCTTTCCAATTTGCTTCAAGTGGATTAAAACAGTTTGATCACTAACACCGCAGCCTGCAGCTAACTCGGACGTGGTTTGCGATGGATCCGCTTCCACAATAGCCTTCAATTCTTCATTATCAACTTTGATCTCCGGCCGTCCACGGGGCTTGTTCTGCAGGTCGAAATTTCCAGAACGAAAACGTTGGAACTAAAAATGCACTGTGTTTTCTTTTGCGGCACCGTCGCCATACACATAATTAATCCTTCGAGCCGTTTCTGCAGCACTGGTGCCACGGTGCCACGGTGGAACTCGTACTCGTAAATAACGCGATATTTCAAGTTTTCCATTTTGTAAACTTAGTGACGCAAAGAAAAAAAATAATTGAGGAAAAACAAATGAATTATAATTTTCGAAACACAAATACTTGAGTAAATAGCTGTATAAATTTGAATTTGGAATTCTTAACCAAAGAGAAGATATTTGAGATCAAAGTTGCCAGTACGGCAAAACGCCAATTTCATATGTAGGACCTAATATTATTTTATTTTGCGCCTTAAATAACTTCTCTGTACTAAATAAATTAACGACGTTAACCTTATAAGGTAGATTTGATTAAAGAAAGATCACACAATATCCTAATCTTGTTTCGTGGAAGTTTAGCCCATCACTTGCCATGACTCGGTCTGAGAGTCGTGTAACTATAGTCGGGTTTCGGTACGTAAGTTCGGTATCACGAGTACACCGTGTTTCAGTTTCTCAACTTAAACGCGGTTAAGAGATGCTTCTGCTCCGCACCCTGCGCCCGCCATGTTGGAAACTATCAAGGCAGGTACTCCCCGTAAGGCGGAATTCATAAAAAGTTTATTACTACAAATTATTCACGGCAGGGAGGATGTTATGAACGCAAGTTTAATTACCACTAGCCTTCGTATTCATGACGACAGCGCTCTACTTACCGAAAATATCTTGCGGGAATTCGTCCAAATTTATGACTTAAATAATGAATTTATTCTGCTACAAATCTTCAATTTAAAATAATCAAGTAAGAAAATATACGTAATAATATTTTTATTATCGATATTTCGATCGATATCGATCGAAGATTTATCGAAACCACATATTTTATATTTTAATAATTATGTAAATACCGATGAAAAAAAAAACCTTTCGAAAGTAACAACATCTTTATATCTTGTATAACTTATATATTCATATATATATATATATACATATTATATATATATATATATATATATATATATATATATATATATATATATATATATATATATATATATATATATATATATATATATATATATATTATATATATATATATATATATATATATATATATATATATATATGTATATATATATATATATATATATATATATATATATATATATATATATATATATATATATATATATATATATATATAGCAGCATATATATATATATATATATATATATATATATATATATATATATATATATATATATATATATATATATATATGTATATATATATATATATATATATATATATATATATATATATATATATATATGTATATTATATATATTTTTTTTAGAACAAAAATATTTTTTTACTTTTATTAAAATTGGATTAATTTATTTCGAAATTTTTTGATAATAGAATATCTTCATTGTCAGAAGAATAATCCAAATGTGTTAATGAAAATAAGTTTATATATCATAGTTTTCCAAGTGATGGCGGTAGTCTGCATTCAAAACATGTCGCGATAAATAAAATCGAAAAATCGATACTCTATTATAAAAATAAGGATAATAAAAATACTTCATATCTTTAATTTCATTACAAACAATTATTGTAAAAAAAATATGTTACAAAATATTTGACGATGATTAAAAGAAGTGTTAGAATGTCGTTTTTTTTGTTGTTTCTTATGTATTTGTTTCTTTTTCTTTTCTACTTTATTTAGAACTGTGTTCTGTTATTTATCGGAGCCTGTTTTTGGGATAAAGATGTCTAACAATCTCGCCATTTTCAGGTGGTCTCACGTTTCCCTGTTGGTGCTTTATTTTCTTATTTTTGTTTATCAATCCTTCAGAACACGCTCTTTCCAAATGATCTTTCCAGTAACGTCTTCTCAGTCTTCCCCAACGCACAACATCTTCGGCATCGCAGATCTTCCTTATTACGGAATTTCCCCCTTTATCTCGGAGTGTTCTTCCCGTAATGGATCGGAGAGTCCTCCATTTCGTGGTTCTTAGGAGACTTTTTGTTCTAATGGTGTCAGGTCTCGTTTCAATTCCATATGTCATTGTAGGTCAAACGCAGGTTTTGTGGATTAGAATTTTTGTTTCCTTCAGCACATTTTTGTTTTTCCAAATAGCATTTTTCAAGCATCCAGCCACAATGGCGGCTTTGTTTTTTAGTTTTCTTGATACTTTGTAGATGTCACTCCCGCTTTATATATATTCTATAAAGTAATTTGAAATGCATCACTTGTTCCATTATTATTATTATTATTTTCTTGTATACAACAGGTCGTTTGAACCCAATTACTGTTTACAATTTATTTTGCTATCATATTGATTCTCATGACATACATGTGATAGGTAGCCAATCTATCGCAATTTTATTGTCACGTGAATTCTACACCAGACCCAAGACAAACCTTCTGTTTGAAAGTCAGAGCTCTTACCACTCTGCCACGAAGGTTTTATTATCAAGTGAATGATTGCATTGTACTGGCTGAGTTCAAGTAGTCATGCTCTTTATTTTATACACTAACTAACTAACCACCACTCTGTTTCCCCGGAAGGAGAGGCAGAGATGATGGACCACCACACTGTTTTATCCTGACATAACTCTCGCGAATCTTCTACATTCTCACACCGTGACTTACTTCGAACATTCATTAAATTTGTCATGCCATATATTCCATGCCCTTCCTCGACATCTTTTTGACACTACTTGTAAATATCTTTTTAACTATTCTTCCCCCATCCATTCTTTCCATTTGTCCAAACCAACTTAGTGACCTTTTTTAAATTTTTATTTAATACACATTCATCCGCCTTTCACTCCTTTGTTTTATTTAGGACGCGTTCATCTGCCTTACATTCTTTTGCTTTATCTTTGGTTTATGTATCTATATTTTATTTACTTATTTTATATTTTATTTGGTTCTCAACACATCACACCGCATCTCTCGCGGGGCGAAAAGAGAAGGATGTAGTGCCACATCCGTTAAAGTGTGGCAGTCCATTCTTTCTGCTTACCCTTTCGGTGAGACGGCGTGATGGTTTGTTTATTAGTTGTTAGTTATTTGATTTCTGTATGTAAATTGCTGTATGTTACACGAAATAAATCAAATCAAATTGAATGGATAAATCCAAGAATCTTAGATTAGTATGTCAAAGCATTATTTGCCTCTATAGTTTGTTCAAGTTCATATGAACCTTATGGCGCTTCGTTTAACAAACATGGTAGCATCGTATTAAATATCAGACGGTAGCAGAAAGACCAAAACTAGGGTGTTGCTTCTTAAAGCTCCACCCTGCAGCTGTAAAATTCTTCAATTTCCACAACCACGTAGCAACTGACGAAACAATGGACGGCAAAAACTATATAACAAGACGTTTGGGATGAATTCCTCCTCGTTTCTAGTTTAATACACCCCAAATTAGGGCAGACCGTGCACCGCCGACAGTACAAATACTACACGAAGCAGAAAAGAGAACACGTTTACTTAAAGGTACAAGAAAACAGTTATTTCCTCGGAGGTGAAACACTTTAATGCTTTCATTTCCGAAATATAATATTTTAAAAATAATTTAATATGCTTTTATTTTTGTTTTTACTCTAGTTCATTTATTTTATCAAACTAACTGTTTTCGTTCCCGGCGGAGCTTCATCTTCTTCTTCTTTTTGAGCCTCCCGTCCATTCCTGGACAAGGCCTCCTCCATTCGCTTCCATGTCACTCTGTCCTGTGCAGGCTGCATCCAGATTATTCCGACGTGTCTGTTCAGATCATCCTTCCACCGTAGTTGCGGTCGCCCTGCACTTCTCTTTGCCGTCCACGGTCTCCAAGTCAGCAGTCTTCTTGTCCACTTTTCATCTAAGCTTCTGGCTACGTGACCTACCCATTGCCTTTTTAGAGTCGCCACCCGGTGGATGATGTCAGTGACCGTTGTTTTTTCTCTCACCGTTATCATTTCTGACTCTGTTTCTTAGGCTTATTCCTAATATGGCTCTTTCCATGGCTCTATGGGTCACTCGTAGTTTCTCGGCACTTTGTTTGGACAATGTAACAGTTTCAAGACCATAAGTACCAACTGACAGAATGCAGGCTTCATAGACTTTTCGTTTCAGGTTGATCGGTAGTTTCCGGTTTTTAAGGATGTAACTCGTGTTTCCGAAAGCTGCCCAGCTTAGTCCAATTCTTCTTTTTTGCTCTGCGGTTTGGTTAACTCGGCCCATTCGAATATTGTGTCCCAGGTATGTATATTCGCTTCATCAGGGTTGCAAAATCAAACTGTAATCTTGACAATGCTCCAGCGGGAGTGAAACCAGTTGGTTCAATAAAACAAAATGAATCGGTGTAAAAACAAAATTTTAAAGTGTTTAATAATGCTGCAACACAATATAACATGACATATTGTTGTCTGAATTCACGTGACAATAAAAATAGCGATAAACTAGATACCTACTTCATGTCATGAGAAATGTCATCAATAGCTAAAATGAGAGATGAGACATGTCATCAATAGCTAAAAGTCGTATACAGTCATTAGGATCAAATAACTTGTTGAATACAAAAAGCAAGCAACGGCAAACTACCGCGTGAAAAAAGCCCATGTGACATTCCAAGAACCAGCAAAAGATGTTTATAGATTTTGTTGCATATTAATCCCTAGGATTGAAACCAAAACAAAGTTATTAGTAATTTATTGGTAGAATTGAAATAATCAACATGGGAGTGATGCCTACTACCAACAACAACCTAGAGCCACATGAAGAAGACCCCTGCAGGACGAGGTTAAGGCAGCAGGCCTCACTTGGGATGATGTTAGGCATCAGGCATGCGATAGAGTCAGGTGGAGAAAATTTCTTGAGGCCCTATGCACCACGGAGGTGTGACAGGATAAAAAGAAGAAGAAGAAAAATAAATATATGTTATGAATATCTTTAATTTCATTATTTGTTTTCGCAAAATGTTTGAAATTAAATTATTATTATGAAGAAGAAATTAGGTCGTGTCCAGACATGAGCCAGCTATGAGTCCAAGTTCCCTGGATTTGGAGCTATCATTCTGTCCGCTAACCCAGTTATGTTGATTTTCTAATTATGGTTGGTACGGTTAGTTGAAACGTCAGCCCAAATAATAAATTTTGGTCATATATTGGACAGCTTTATAAGACTTGCTCTATTTTACCTCTTGCACGCGGATATTACATGTTAAGAAAGCAGCTGCAGTTAAACTCAGGGAGACTTCTTTACTCGGTTTACGTGCTCTGTGCAGGATCACACGGTTTTACTTGGAAGATTTGTAATGCTTATGAAAATCTAATACACTTGTCACATCCTTGCTCCACATTTACGTTGGAATATTGAAAACGACCCACTATGATTATTTCATAATACGTACTTGAGCTAAATTCAAAGGCGTGAATACTTTTCATTCAGGATGAGCACTCAAACTAAGTGTTATGTAAGATATTTAATCTAAAAAAAGGAAACAAAGAAGAAAAAAAAAAACAATCTGTTTACGAATTTAATACAAAACACTTATTTATTTCAATCTTAAATAAAATAATAATTCACTTTTAGTAATTTGTATTAACACCACTTTATTTGGTAACACCAACCGGTTTCGCTCCCACCGGAGCTTCGTCAGGGTGAGAGAATAAAGTTTTATTCTCTGACCCTGACGAAGCTCCGGCAGGAGCGAAACCGGTTGGTGTGACCAAATAACGTGGTGTTAATACAAATTATTAAAAGTGTATTTTTATTTAATTTAATAATGTCACACCACAAATTAAGTGCTTCATACGAAATTTTAATTCAATGTTTTTAGAATCAACCCTTCACCATCATCATCATCATCGTCGTCAGCCTATATCCGTGCACTTCTGGACGTAGCCCTCCTCCATATGATTTCAGGTCTGTAGATTCTGGGCAACACGCGTCCATGTCGCGCCGGCCGTGCTCTTTAATATCGTCCCTTCATCGAAGTTGGGGACGTCCTGGGTTTCGAGTCGCATTTCTAGGACACCAGCAAAGGGGGCTTTATGTCCATCTATCGTCGGAGCTGCTACATGGCCGGTCTTCCAATGGTGTTTTTTAGATTTTCTTCTTCTTCAGGGCCTGTCGGATCACCTCGGATCACCTCGGAGAACCTGTCCCTGTTCTGCGCCGCTCGAAACAGCTCCTCTACACTTCGGATGCCGGTCCCTTATGTTTCCAGGCAGGACATCTGTCTCCTACCGGGTCCTCGGCGTCCCTCAATGTTCCCCTCCAATATCAATGGAGAAGATGGTAATTCTCCCAACGCAGTACATGACCCAGTTCTGAAATCTTCCGAACCTTGATAGTTGAACAAAATAAGAAAAAGGCCATTACTGTAGAAAGATGAGAGAAGAATAAATGCAATAGAGATGAGGTTCCTAAGACGTATGTGTCGTAGAACGATGTACGACAGAATCTCAAATGCTGATATTAGAAAAGAATGTAGAGCAAAAGAAGGTATTATGAACAAAATTATGAAAGGGTCGCTGCGTTAGTTCGGATATATGAAGCGCATGGGTGAAGAAAGAATGGTTAAAAAAGTATATGTTAACGATGTAAATAGAGTGTACGGAGTCGAGGTAGACCGAGGAAAACATGTTTTCATTTTTTTAAAACAAATTTTAAACAACACACAACAAATTAACACAAATTTTAAAGGTTGGTCATGTTAGAAGCCGGAAGAATCGACGTGCGTGTATGACTCGCTGTATGAATGTGGAGGAATCTAGAGAGGTATGTCAGGATAGAGTAGTGTGGCGGTCCATTCTCTCTGCCTACCCCTGCGGAGAAACGGCGTGATGTTTTGTTGTTGTTGTAGTTGTACTCCTAATATTTGACTCTTTTAACTAATAAGTTAGCCGATAACTGCCCTAGTCCATTGACCGATATTTGATTTGAATAGGTTTGCATTGAAACAATTGTGGTATCTTAGAGTGCGCCGTAATATTCCATTTTCAACTTTGATCGTACGCCTTGAAAACGTTGCATCAAGTATTTAATAGCATTGTTCTACAATCAACAATGCAACAGACAGTGCCGCTGATAAAATAAAATGAAAATATTAGCCCCGCAGCTAGCACGCGGCGCCCGTGCCGCGAATGGGAATGAGCACGAAGGCCCCGTGCGATAGTGTTGTTTCTTAAGAAAGCGCCCCATTTATTAATCAAGTGCTATTATATTTTCCGCGCTATACGTGAGTGTATTACGTGCGCGCCCTAATCTACAGGGTGACCCACATTTGATGAACCACCATAGCACGTTAGTGAAATATTACAAAAGTCCTTCGTTAAAAATAAATATTATTTTTTTTACTGAGAGAAATTAATTTAAAACTTACTTTTTTGTGTTACCATAGACAATTTTCTTATGATATTTCATTTTAAAAATATACGGTTAGACATATTAAAAAAAAAAAAAATTTGCGGACTTTACCAAATTTTTTATAATTTTCATTCCATAATAATGAAATTTACTACTTATATATCTGAAATTATTGAATACATCGTATTTATCTGTTGGGTATCCGGAAACCAAATAGGGATTTATTATACATTAAATACAATACAAAAATATAAAATAATTAAATATAGGTTACCTTATTGAATAATTATAAAATTTCTATAAAATTGGATGATAATGATAGCCATTTCAAATAAATAATAACGTCCGTTTTCCGAGTAGAGAGTAAATTCCGAGTTTTGCTTGGCTTAAGCATTATAAAATGTGGATAATTTGATGTTTATGTAAAAATAATTTTAGAAACTATTAAAATATTTGTTTAAACATCTCAGGAAAATGAGAACTCACTTTATTAATTGTTCCATATAAAAAAATACATAAAATTTCATATTATTTTTTTAATGTTAATAAAAACTTTAGCTTTCCAGATGTTTATCTTTTGATAATGCTCATAAAATATTAGATATTAACAGAAGACGGACTTTTTCATAAGTATTAGAAGGAAAAAACGAGGAACTCTGTGGTATAATATCTGGAAAACAATGTTGAACTTTTATTTTATTATGAAACTTTTTCTCGGTTTGTATCCTGTTGTATGTACTATTAATTATTCTCATCATTTATATTTATGGTAGCATGTAATTGACCTTATTTTATTATTTCAATGGGATTTTATTTACAATATGTATTAAAATTAGTGTTTATTACCATAAATAAATAAAAGTATGATATTTTCGAGTCATATTGTTAAATTAAATTGCGCTCTATTCTAAGTTTGCCTTCACATTGTTGTGTGGATTCATGTTTGAAGAAATATAACTGCACTTAGTGTAACAATACTTTATTTCACTCATCACAGACATAAAAACTAAGACAGTTAAAAATTTGTAGATTGAAAATGGTTATGTTATAATCGAAACATATCTGTGATAAGTGAAATAAAGTGTTGTCATATTAAGTGCAGTTATAAGGATTAATTGTATTTCAATAGAGACGAAGATGTAAATTGGAAACAGAATATGGTGGTCGAGGCATATTTACACGACTTATTAAGTTGAGTTAAACGCACGCTTTATGTAATACAACATTATCCATTCCGTCCTTCTTACGACCACCACGTCTGACAAATTTTTAGAAGATGTATATATGCTACAATGTAGGGATACACTTCACATTTTTGAGTTAGAATGTTGAATTTAGAATGTTGTATTACATAAAGCGTACGCTTAACCCAACCAATGACAGGTCATAAGTCCTATAAACGCCCCGACCACCATATTCTGTTTCCAATTTGCATCTTCGTCTCTATTGAGATACAATTAATCCTTAAAAATGATAACCCGCAATAGGTAAAATCCAATTTTCGTCTACAAGTATTTGTATGTGTATGACATTCGCAAGAAATCAACTGAGATGCGAAGTCTCCGTACGCCAGGAGGAAATTGAACAGGTGGACCTATTCAGATATCTCGGAAGCGAAGTAACCAGCTCTAATGACCTCCCCAGAGAAGTAAGGTCACAGGTGGATAGGGCTGCAGCAGTTGCAGGCTGCCTGAAAGATGTCATATGGAGAAACAGGGACATGAGGACTGACAGCAAGGTACGCATCTACAAGACCTGTGTGCGACCAATCCTCACATATGGCATTGAATCGAGGGCAGATACTGTCAAGACAAAGAGCATGCTCAGGACAACCGAGATGAAAACGCTCCGCGCTATAGCTGGCAAGACCCTACGTGATCGAGTTAGGAATACAGCAATCCGAGAAATCTGCGAGGTCGAAGATGTGGTCAGATGGGGACGTCAAAGACGGCGATACTGGCATGAACACGTAGAAAGGATGAGCTCAAATAGAATACCACACATAGCTCTCCATGGAACGCCAAACGGACAACGCCGACCAGGAAGACCCCCGAAACGGTGGAGAGAAAGCTGGAGTTCAGCATCTCAAGAGGACCCGCCTGAAATAACAGACTCCTGAGTCTACAAAAAGGGAAGAAGAAGAAGAAGAAGAAGTATTTGTATACATTCAAAAAGCGCTGTTATGTTTAAATTGTACTCGACTGTGAGTGAATGGATAATATCTTCCTGTATTCGCAAACGTATATATTTTTGTGCATCTAGCAAGAAACGTTGAAATGAAAATGTGTTAGTGGATTTTGCACCTCCGTGTACGGGGCGCGGGTAGCACTAAGTCGCCATCCGCCTTTTAGCTGGGTCCAGTCACCCGGGGAAAAATTCAAAGGTCTTACTCCGGGCAATAATGGCGATGGGCAATCGTTATTTCAGTTATTAACGCTTCAGTTCACCCAGCATCAAGCCGAGGAACTTTAATGGATTTCAGGGGGTCGAATCAATATTGCCCTTGTTTTATTCTTCGCGCACTATTAATGCCCGAGAACAAACCCGCCGTGATTGCCGGCTGGAGAAACTGCAGCGTTTTACTTCGCCGGGAAAAACTTGTTTGCTGTGTTGTTTGAAGATGAAACATAAATGATGTGGTCTTGTATGGACAAGGGACGTTGCTCTATAGATAAATGAGACAATTATATAATTATAAACTGGTAAACTCAATAATTTTGTTTTATGTATCACAATTGTATTTTATTTTACGCGACAGCTGTTTCGTCAACTAATGTTGACATCATCAGGTGTTACAATAATATATCAAAAATTGATATATTATTGTAACACCTGATGATGTGAACATAGGTTGCTGAAACAGCTGTCGCGTAAAATAAAATACAATTGTGATACATAAAACAAAGTTATTTAATTTAACAGTTTATAATGTTAAGGTGTCATAGTGTTTCGGCCAAAAACAATAGACTATTTAATTATATAATTATCTAATAATATGATTGAAATCTTGTAGTGAAATATTCATCTGGTGAAATATTAATGGAGTTTTAGTTCCAACTCTTATTATCATTATACATGGTAGAAAAGCGTGGAACTAGAATAAGAAGGATGAGAACATCATTTATAGGGTAGAGATGAGATCCCTTAGATGTATATGTGGTACAACGATATATGATAAAATTTCAAATTCTAATGCCAGGATGGAAGGTAGAACGAAAGAATGTATTTTTAACTTGGAGATTATGGAACGCATGGATGAAAAAATAATGGTTAAGAAACATAGCATGATCAAATTAATCACATTTTAAAGATTGGCCATGTGAGAATTCGGAACAATCAACGTGCGTGTATGACTCGCTGTATGAATGTGGAGTTTACACCTTATTGTAAGACAATAAGAAACTCAAAACAAAATGATTTATACGAGTATGTATATTTTTTCAGTTTACAAAATTTAAAAAAATACATAATTTTCTGTGATGCAGGTTAACCCTTAACGTACCGTGTTCAAAACAAAACGCTTGCTCCCATGTGGTAAGTTCAGTTTACCGCTAACTTTATCTAAATATCAAGCATATGACTAGATGAATCAAAATTTAATTTATGTCATCTTGTAGGGAATTTCATTAGGAATAGATCGATATCTATAACATACATGGATTATTTGAAAAACATGTCATTATTAATTTTTTTCTGGAACCATGCGATTTCTGATATGTAATGCGTCATAGCATACGAGTGACTGGACACGCAAGTAAAGACAAGCGCCGCGCGGCGGCCGGCGCGGCTAGACTTTACGAGATTTTACGTATGATAAAGGCACCTAGGCAAAATGTATAGTACGTTCAAGACAACGAGTACGTATTAATATTTGTCCCTTTTGGTAAAGTGTTAATATTTTCACAGTTCTGATATTATTAAGTTGCGTCCTGCGTTTCCGTCTACAGTCGGTATTATTACGTACATATTGAAAAAGCCAAAGATATAATTTATAATACGTTCAAAACAGCGAGTAAGTATTTGTCACTTTTGATAAAGTTGTAAATATTAGCAAAACAAATTCTACCTTAACACGAATGAAGGTGAGGGCAGTCTTAGAAAATATTTTTTTTTGGGATGAAGGAAGTAATTTTTTGCTTTTTTTTTTATTACGAAATATTAAGAACACTTCAATGGAGGATTACAATTTTTTTTTATAATATTAGGGTCCATAGGTTTTAAGAAAATCAACTTTAAATTGGCAGTGGAAACTCAATTTACCACATGGCAACGCGACGGTTAAGTTGAAAATAATATATAAAAAAATATTTAATTCGTTAAAGCTAAT
>JAHDVF020000987.1:0-45191 GCA_022606425.2 Lepidostoma basale
AAAAAATACAAATAGAAGCGACTGCGAGATCTTAAGGCTCTAAAACTTTGGAGACCCATAATTATAAATTAAAACAATATTTGAATAGCTGATGTAAAAAGGAATGTAGATCGAAAGAAGGTATTATGAAAAAAAATATGAAAGGATCACTGCGCTGGTTCGGACAAATGGAAGGCATGGATGGAGAATGAATGGTTAAGAAAGTATGCGTTAATGATATAAATGAAGTACGGAGTCGAGGCAGACCGAGGAAAACATGGCATGACCAAATTAATCAAATTTAAAAGGTTCATCACGTGCGTGTACGACTCGTTGTTCATGAATGTGGAGGAAGCTAGAGAAGTGAGCCAGGATAGAGTAGTGTTGCGGTCCATTCTCTCTGCCTACGCATGCGGAGAAACAGCGTGATGGTTTGTATGTTGAATAAGTTTTTGAAAACGTTGTATTTTCACAACAATTTTTTGCACTTTTATTTACAAACATGTTTCGGTTCACAGTCGTCCTTCGTCAGTGTAGAAATGTTTACAATATTAAAAGTGAAAGTAATAATTTGTCATCGTAAAAAAAAAATCCTTTATAAAAAAGTTCAAATGGCAGTGCACAATTGGGTTTTTGTACCGACCCATATGTATGGTAGCGAAGCATGAAACTGGCACGAGAAGGATTAAAGTAGAATAAATGCAGTAGAAATGAGATCTCTTAGACATATGTGTGAAAAATCTATGTATGATAAGAGTGTCGAATGAAAATATAAGAAATGCAGAAAATAATAAGAGAAACAATAATATGGCTTGTACACAAGGAAAAAGTGAATAGAGAAAGAATGGTAAAAAAAAGTATATGTTAACGATGTAAATGAAACTAGAAATAGAGGAAGACCAAGGAAAACTTGGCAGATCAAATCAATCAAATTAATATTGAATGTCGGCCACGTGAGGAGCCGGAGAAACCGACTTGCGTGCATGACACGATGTATGAATGTTGAGGAAACGAGAGAAGTGTGCCAGGAAAGAAGAGTGGGGCAGTGCATTATTTCTGCCTACACCTTCGGAGAGACGGCGTGATGGTTAGTTAGTCTGAAAGTGAATTTTTGATATTTTGTAGTTTAGACATGTTTGTCGCGTATTAGGTATGTAACTTCACCTATAATGTAAAACATTTTTGAATGTTTATCGCATTTCCTAAAAAAATAATTTTGTATGGAATTCGATAAGGTGGGTAGTTCCTTCCTTCCTCGATGTGCGGACCGCAAACGGAGGCGTCCGCTATTTAGGTAGAATCTTTGCAATAGTGTGAGTAACACCTCCTATATTACACAACTTGTGTAGTGGTATTGGTGACAGAAAGCTATCCGATTGGTTCCTAGAAAATAACACAAAGCCCACGTCGTACCGCTTCATATGACAGTTAATTTCTTTCTTCTTCTCAGTCGTATTCCTTATGTTTGAGGGTCGTATCCATCCTCACTCGTTCATCGCCTTCCCTCCACTTTGACCATGATGATGAGCTTTTCGAGGTTGCTCTGTACTCTCCGGGCTAAGTCCAAAATAATTCAACAATCTGAGAGCACATCTTGAGTCTTGCCTTGATTCCCAGCTGGTCAATGATTGACTGGTTTGTTCTTCTTGCCGTCCAGGGTATACGCTTGAAAGCATCAATTTTGGACCTCTCTGATATTCGTATAGTCCGAGACTCTCAACCATAAAATAATATGGAGAAAACTAGGGACAGTTAATAAATGAATTTCTTTCAATGTTTAAATGAAAAATCTTATTAAAATATTTTTTTACCATAACTAACTAACCATCACGCTCTTTCCACGGGTGGGTAAAGAAGATACCTCTCTAGCTTCCTCTATAGTCATACACCGTAAAACGCACTCACGTCGATTTTTCCGACTTCGAATGCGGCTGCGGCCGGTATTTGATTGTTTTGGTCATGCCATGCCTTCATTGTTCTTTCGCGGTTTCTCTTTCAACTAACACTGCTTGTATACAAAGTTATTAACATTTTTTCGATTCGTTCTATATGTCCAAACCATGTCAGGAGATCTTTTTTAATTTTACTTATGATGCAATCATCTGCCTTACATTTCTTCTTTCGGTATTCTATCATATATCGTTTTCCCGCACATTCCCATTTCATCAACCTTATCCTACTGTCATTCAGATGCACCTCAGATGCATAAATGATCCGACAGATTTCAGATCTAAACTGAAAACCCATCCTTTTCATATTTCATACCAAATTTAAGCGTTTATACTTTGTTCTACTATACTTTTTAACCGATCGCGAAAATTAGATGCAAGGTTCACATTTAGATTTTTAGATTTAAAACACGTCTTAATGCGCCCTTGGGGTGATTACATCACAAAAACGGCGCTATAAAAGTTAGCATATTATTATTATTATTATGCTTTCGCCAGCTTCAAGCTTCACTTTCACACACACAAGGGTTGGCACTAGTATTCCATTATGTACTGCCATATTAGCTTTTTATTAAAAATAAACGGTGTTTTGTAAACACCCTGTCACTCACACTATTGCAAGGGTTCTCTATAAGCCGGACGGACTTCCCTAACATCCAGGACCTAGCGGTCCCGGCCGTAAACATTTTCCAGACCGCCGCAGTTCCTGAAGGGTGATCTTTACGACCCGACCTCGCCGGGGTCGCGACCCCCATACATATCTCCACTAAAAGGCATTACCGGATTGCTAGAATATCATAAAGATGCTAAAATTATATACGAGGTCTGTTCAAAAAGTATCGCGAATTTTGAATTTCCGCTGGCTACGTATATTTGATTTTTGATTTTTTTGTAGCGTTATGTTGGTACTCATGTCCCTTACTTATGCTGACAAGGTCAGCCATTTTGAATGTTTAAATTTTGATATTGTTTCTTGATGTTTGCCACAGTAATGGTGCCGCAGCCACCGTATTCCCCAGACCTGGCCCCTGTGACTTTTTCCTGTTTCCAAAACTGAAGAGGCCCATGAAAGGACGACGCTACGCCACGATTGAGGAGATAAAGACGGCATCGAAGGAGGAGCTGAACAAGATCACAAAAAATGATTTTTTTAAGTGCTTCGAGGATTGGAAAAAACGTTGGCATAAATGTATTATATCCGAGGGGAATTACTTTGAAGGGGACAAAATAGATATTCATGAATAAATTAAAACTTTTTGAAAAAATATAAAATTCGCGATACTTTTTGAACAGACCTCGTATATCTTACTCTGTACCCATGGTATAACATGCCAGCTACACTACGTAAGATCCTGGTACATTGAGCAGAAATTATAAGACATTCTATCATACAACAGTATGATATAACCTCAAAGATTAGATCAGACTTTTTTTTATAAATACAATCCCAACCTTAACTGGTCTTCTATTCCTTGACAATAATGTAAGACTTTATCATAAACTCTAAATCCCCCCTCGCCCTCTTTCGGAAGGACACTCCAGGCCATACATTTAGCCCCATCATAAAACAACTACCAAATCGCATTCCAACAAAGTTTCCTACAGACGTAAGAGGAATAGCCATTAGAGCTGAACATCTGTAAGCCAGAAGATCCAAGTCCAACTGACTAAGGATCATGCCGTTTCTCCGGAGGGGTAGGCAGATAGGATGGATCGCCACACAGTTCTCTCCTGACATAATTCTCGCGCCTTTTCTACATTTACACATCGTGACATGCATACTCGTCGACTGTTCCTACTTCGAACATGGCCGCCTTTCAGTAATTGATTTATTTGGTCATGCCATGTCTTCCTTGACCTTCCTCGACTGAAACTAATCTCATGGTATTCACAGATTACATTGCAAGGGCCTTGGATGATGATCACCAAGTTGACTGTTCATATAATGATTTCTCAAAGGCCTTTGATACTGTGAACCACTACATTCTGATAGCAAAGCTATCTCAAAATGGATTCTCTTCTCAGTTGATTATGTTTTTCATTAGTTACCTCGAGAGGAGAAAACAATACGTCTCATACGGAATTTTTCAACCATTTCTTGTAAATTCAGGGGTGCCACAAGGTTCAAACTTAGGGCCACTCCTCTTCACCATCTTCATAAATGATATTACGAAGGTGATAAACAAATAAATAAATTTTGTCCATTCGACTAATTGTATAAATCTTTTAAAACATTCTTCCCATTCGTTTCATATGTCCAAACCATCTCTATGACTTTGAATTAAATAGTTATAATGAAGAAGAAATGTACACCTTTAGTTCCCTCGACGACTCATGTTTATACTCGTTTATCTCAAAGCGAGTATAAACTTGAGTCGCCCGTGAATGCTACTCGCAAAGAGAACAGTTAGTATCTACAATAAGAAAATTGCAATTTTTTTTTTTTTTTTTTTAATTAAATTTTTTATTTAAGACCACCAAAGAGATGGACGGATAGAGGGGCCAGCTAGATTACTGAAACAGACCAAGGGTCTAAAAGAAGAGGAAGAAGAAGAAGAATATTAGCGTAGATTACTTTGTTAGCAGAAGTAGGT
Source organism: Lepidostoma basale (assembly GCA_022606425.2). NCBI lineage: Eukaryota > Metazoa > Arthropoda > Insecta > Trichoptera > Lepidostomatidae > Lepidostoma > Lepidostoma basale. The sequence goes on from JAHDVF020000987.1 coordinate 4,523, forward strand.
GATGAAACATCAGATTTCGACGATGGGGAAACGTTGCAGTTCCATCTTCAGGGTAATGTGGTGGTAACATTACCCTGAAGATGGAGACTGCAACGATTTCCGAAACGTCGATCGAGAAGGAGAAATCACACGGTGTTACCCAAAATCACACAAAACATAAGAATATTGTTTTATCGTTTTGAAAATTGCTATTTTTTCATCATTACGTGAATGTTCTCGATATATTGGCCGCAGCGAACATGTTAATCATTTGATTACCATAATTATATCTGTTAGATTTAGATCACTATGGCGATGGGTAGTTAGGGGCGTGTGTTTGAATAATGTAATTAATTGGGACTAATCCCGTCGTTATACAAACGGCTACGGGAAGAGGGTTTGGGTTAGGTTCACCCAAATCAACACGTGAGCATTACCAGACGAACTACCCCTGTTAGAATTCTAGAGCGATCGTTTTAATTATACATTTCAGGGTTGCTATCTCGGATCGTCGTAACGAGGATATTTATCGTGCGACTATTAAGCCAAAGCCGAATATGGCAGTGCACAATGGGGTTCTAGTGCCGATCCTTATGTATAAAAGTAATTCTTGGAGTTGGCAACAACAACAACAAACCATTACGCCGTTTCCTCGCAGGGGTAGGCTTAGAGAATGGACCGCCACACTACTCTATCCTGACACACCTCCGTACTCCATTTACATCGTTAACGTATACTTTTTTAAGCATTCTTTCTTCACCAAGGAAGACGTGGCATGATCAAATTAATCAATTACTGAAAGGCGACCACGTTCGAAGCAGGAACACTCTACTTCGAACAAGAATAACACCTGATGATGTCAACATAGGTTGACGAAACAGCTGTCGCGTAAAATAAAAATATAATATTGTGATACGATAGAGTTTAATAATTTAACAGTTAATAATGTTGTAGTATCATAACATTTCGGCTAAAACAATGGACTATTATGTATGTTATTTAAAAAAATTAAATCCGCATTCGCTTGTGGAATTTAAAAAAAAATCCGTATTTGCTTGTGAAAATTTAAAAAAAAAATCCGCATTTGCTTGTGAAATTTTATTTAATCCGCATTTGCTTGTGACTTAAATCCGCACCGGTCCCAGCCCTATTACGACCGGTCACTTGTTACAAATTAGCATACATGAAGTTGTACCGATACGAATATGGAGGTGAAAAATTATATTCGTAATTCAAACATTAATCATATTAACGATTCTAACCCCACTTCGGGCCAGAGTGTTGCCAGCATTATGCAAAATACTTAAGTGAAATCCGGTGATTACTGTAATGGGAGTTATTAAATCATACAGTGTTTGAATGTGGATTTAATTATAAGTGGAGCCGTGACGTTACAGAGGAATGACGACAACAACGCATTTACCTTCCCTTAACGGTGCTGCGTAGATAGTACACACTTATTCTAATAATTTTAATTACTCTATAGGTACGTTAAATGCTGGATTCAGACTTTCCCTATTACTCCGTTATACATTTACACGTACCGCTTCAAATAATCTTTTTCTTGGTTAGGGCCTTGATATGAATTTGTGATTTTTTGTTATTTGTGTATTTTTTCCCTATCTTGGGTAAACTGTCTTGTTTTACCTGATTTGTTTATTTTTTCTTTGTCCTGAGCTATTTTCTTGTTTTGCCTTATTTGTGAATTGTTTTTTCTTTATGTATTGCTATTGTATTGTTTTATCCGATTTGCATATCTTTTTTTTATCATACTAGCTTTGTTTGTTTGTTTTTTCTTTGTCTCGTGCTATTGTTTTAAAGTACTTGATTTGTATATTTGTTCTTTGTCATTTGCTAGTCTTGTTTAACTAAATTTGTATGTCTCTTTATCTTAAATAGATGTCTTGTTTTGCCTGACGGTTCTTTATACCGAAGGGTGGTACAAGATAGTTGAACTTCCAGTGTGATGTTCTCGGTGTGCACATCTAACTGAGGCATCTAATCTACTTTAATATATATGTTATTACTTATCACTACTGTATATTGGATGCTTTGTTTGTGTACCTACAGTAAATAAATAAATAAAAATCTATAATTCTTCGGTAAGTAGTTGAACTCCTCCTAAAAGGCTGGACCATATTGTTATTGTTATTTTTGCTGCACTGTTTGTTTTCAAATAACTCGCCTAACTCTTGTTAATTTTTTCTTGAACAATGATGGAAAACTCCATATTAAATAATCTCGACGAATTAAAACGTCGGTTTTATAATAATTTATGGGGATTACATGTTTCTAATGCGTTATCAAATATTAATAGACTAATTTTAGATAAACTTAAGGCGTTAACACTGTGGAATTCGGATAAAATGATGAATTTTTATGAATTAAAACGCCGTTTTTTCCTTTTTTGAGTTTATTTTTCTCGACATGTTTCGAAGGCTTACACCTTCATTATCGGGAGAACGATATACACAAATGATGAATGTCTCGTTAAAAATGATTTTTCATCGATGTGGAAAAAAGTGGAAAAAACAGTGTTCAAAAACAGTGTTGAAAAAACATTCATAAAAACTCGTCACTAATAGACTAGCTACAATATACATTTCGCCTCTGCGAGAATAACGTGACATTTCGAAAATCAAATCCGCCGTGTTCAACTTTATTTTCTACAAAAACATGGTATTTTTAAAGTAAAATACAGAGAATTTATGAGGGAAAGAGACAACACAACAGTTGTACATTGTGTTGTCACGTTGTCTCTTTCAAACTGGTATCTTGTTTCATTTTAAAAAAATTAAATTTTTCGAGATAACACGTTTTTTTTTTTTTTAAAAAAAAAGACTAACATCAAGGATTTACATCAATGATATTAGAATTTATCTTACAATCTTCAATGTGAGCAGAAAATAGCTCATTATTATGAAGAAGGAATCTGGTCGTGTCCAGGCTTGAACCCATGTCCCCTGGATAATCGGGTGGTGGTCTAGGGGATAGAGCCAAGCGTTCTATCCCCTAGACCACCACCCGATTATTTAATCTTGCAAAGAGGCGATTTGATAATGCCTTAGACAAGCGAAAGATTAGAGACGTTTTTATTCGTATCAATTAAATCTTGTTCGTTTGTTATGTTTCATAAATGTAAAATAAAAATTAAATCATGACCCTCAGCAATGATATCGAAAGAAGACGAAGAAGAAAACTTTTTAAGAATTCTATGGTCGTCTGAATGGAATTCATAAGAATGTGTTTTGATTGATCGGCCGCATTATGGCCGAGCTAGAAAACGAAACGGGAATGATTTTGGCGTCAGTGTCGCGCCTGATTGGCATTATCGGGGCAGGCGAATACAATTTTCATACGCACAATTTTCCGTTGTCAGAGATTTCTATTCCCCTTTGTGTAATCAGCTGGTGATTAAATTAAGTTTTAATCGCGTTACTTCGAAACTAAAACTTCGCGACGGAAAATCGCTTCTGCCGTCCCCGGGGGGGTGAAGACCGGCAACTCAAAAGTGGCCAATTAATAAGAAATTAACCCTTGACGGACGTAAGTCACCTCTGAAGTGACGACAGAACCTTGTCGCTGCGGTCGTATGGCACGTGTGAGGCGACATGATTGTCATTTTGTCTGTGGAATCTGCGCGTAATTACTTTGTCAGTTGAATATTACCAATGGAGCGATTAACACACCACAGTGTCTTTTTGAAATTAAACATTGATAGAATAACATATTTAAAATAAAAACAAAAGCAAGCGTCCGAAAAGGGTTTAAACGGTTTTGCGAATGTCGATAATGAAAATAAAAAATACTTTTATTATTTTTTAAATATATATAGTTAAATTTTACTAAGATTTATGGCTTCGACCAGTTTCGGCAGCTCGCCGCTGTCATCTTCTCTCGAGCTCGAAGCCATAAACCTAAGTTGAGTTTAACTAAATATATTATAAACTAACTAACCATCACGCCGTCTCCCGAAGTGGTAGGCAGAAATAATGGACTGCCACACTTTCTTTCTTTCCTGACGTATTTCTCTCGCTTCCTCAACATTCATACATCGTGTCATGCACGCGCGTCGATTTTTCTGACTCCTCACGTGGCCGACATTCAATATTTGATGTTTTGGATCGTGCCACGTTTTCTTCGGTCATCCTCTATTTCTAGTTCCATTTACATCATGAACATATATATTTTTTTACCATTCTTTTTTCCATGTGTCCAAGCCATCTTAATGATCCTTTCATTATTTTGTTCATAACACCATCATTCGCACCGCATTCACTTTTTATATTTTCATTCGACACTCTATCATACACAGAGTATCACACATTCGTCTAAGAGATCTCATTTCTACTGCATTTATTCTATTTTCATCCCTCTTTTGCCAGTTCTATGCTTCACTTCCATACATAAGGGTCGGTAAAATATTATATGTATTTTTTTTATATATAATATATTTAAAAAATACATTATTTACAGACTGGTCTGTTGATGCCAGTTAGCCTGGCGAAACTGGTCACTATCGAAATAAAGGCAAAAAGTGAAAGCAGTTAATAAAGAAAATATCGTTTAATTTAATTCTTATTCCCTCGCTTGTTTTCAATCCAAGGGATTGGTTTGCAGCAGACTGTCATATTTTTCTGGTTCTTGGGATGCCACTTGAGCCTTTAATGTGGTAGTTTCCCGTTGCTTTCCACATTTGTATGCAACGGGTTATTTGAACCCAAATACTTCATACAACTTTTTTTTAGCTGTTGATTCTTATGACATGCGATGGGTAGCTAATCCATCGGCATTTTATTGTCACGTGAATTCTACACCAGACCAATGAGAGTGTGTAAATCACAGTGCCATCCCCGGGAATCGAACCCGGGACCTACGGAATGGCTCTTGTCACTCTGCCACGAATATATTCTATGATATTATTAAATACGAGGTTAACATGCTTTTCGCCCTGGGTTCCGTAAATCTGATATCGGGAGTGAAAATTCAAAGACAAAATCTCAACAGAGCGGCGTTAAGTTTGCTATGGATATTCGAAATAAAAAGTTGGTGTGGGAGGGAGAGAACGAGAGGGAGGGAAAGAGAGGGAGGCAGGCGCGGACGAAACACAACATCATAAATAAACAAAGGAAATGTCGGAAAACTCCACGAAGCTGGGCGAGAGCCGTTAAAAACGGGCTCTACGAGGGTTAGTCAATATACCAGCGGAGTTAGCCCTGAGGGAAAGGGAAAATTAACGACATACTAATCAACCATGGAGCCATTTTACGGGAGGGGTAGCCAGAGAAATGGTGGGAATAAACTGGAAAAGTTATCTTATTAACTAACCATCACGCCGTCTCCGTGAAGAGACTTCACAATCATACAATCATCTGAGATTGAGTTGTAGATTAAATTGTAAATAAAACACTTTTTTTTCACCACTCGAGTATTATATTTTACACCGCTAATTTCGGAAGCTACAGATTTTAATATAAACTAGTAGATGGAATTAAATATAAACTAGTAGACCATGTAGATGGAAGCATCTGTAGCTTCCGAAACTAGTCGTGTAAAATATAATACGCAAGTGGTGAAAAACAAGTGTTTTATTTACAATTTAATCATGTCCTACCACAAAGTGAATGCCGAAACAATAAATAACATGAGTTGTCGATTGCATTGAGATTAGTTGATTGTAGATCCTGACGATGCTAACATCGGTTAGCGAAACAGCTGTCGCGACAAAATATAATCAATTGTGATATTTATAAAAAAGTTTTTTTAAACAGTTAAAAATTATTTTTGTTATGAACAAAAATAATGAAAGGATCATTAAGATGGTTTGGACACATGGAAATAATGAATGAAGAAATAATTGTAAAAAAAAGTATATGTTAACGATGTAAATGGACCTAGAAATAGAAGAAGACCGAGGAAAACATGGCATGACCAAATTAATCAAATTTTAAAGGTTGGTTATGTTAGAAGCCGGAAGAATCGACGTGTGTGTATGACTCGCTGTATGAATGTGGAGGAAACTAGAGATGTGTGTATGGATAGAGTAGTGTGGCAGTCCATTCTCTCTGCCTACACCTGCGGTGAAACTTTGTGTTGGTGTGTTGTTGTTGTTGTCTTTTTTTTCACACACGTTAAAAAAACAAATTATTCTGCTTTTGTTTCTACACTACTGTCATACAACAATTATCAGAACAAAATTCAAAATAATATTTAGAAACAGAACAAAATTTAAATAAGTATTCCTCTCTCGCTCTCTTGTATTCAAAATATTCTCGTACTCTTTCCTGGTGGGTTTTTGCCAATAAAAACAAACCATCAAGCCGTTTCACCGCAGGGGTAAGCAGAGAGAATGGACCGCCACACTACTCTATCCTGACACACCTTTAACGTCCTCCACATTCATAAAGCGAGTCATACACGCACGTCGATTCTTCCGGCTTTTGACATGACCAACCTTTAAAATTTGATTAATTTGGTCATGCCATGTTTTCCTTGGTCTACCTCGACTCCGTACTCCATTTACATCGTTAACGTATACTTTTTTTAACCATTATTTCTTTATTGACCCGGGTTTTTTCGCCTATTTATATTAATACTTAATTTTACCGTGGATTCTTGACACTTTTTGTAGAAATGTGAAAAATCAATTTTCGTAATCAAAGGGTTAATATTATTTTTTTATCGACTTCCTAGCTCGCACGTCCCACCCCACTAGGACGATTGACTGACGCAATCATGGTGGAATTTCTCATATAATCCTTTGGCTGTAAGAGAAGTCAAATAACACATGATAATCTTCCATACACCTTTCGTCATTTCTACGCAGCCTAATCCGCCAGCGTGTTGTCTCCCCCTCGCACTAGATCGCCTACATTGTAAACATGCACCAAAAATAGAATTCACAAAAGGCAAATGTTTGCAAGGATCCAAAACGTATATGAGACGTTTTACAATCTGATTTTCGGCTTTGAAGCAATGGCGGAATCTCTATAACAGCCTAAGATTTTTATTCGAATAAATATAACTGCAATTAGTATTACAACACTTTATTTCAAATAATAATTAAATAAAACGATGTTTTTTTAACTACTTCCACTTTTGTCTTTATTTAGACAGCGACCGGTTTCGCCAGGCTCGCTGGCATCGACAGACTGGTGACACTATTGTAAACTGAGTCCTTTATATACATACAGATCAGGGGTGGTAAACATGATTCTATACAAAAATAATCTTCAAATATTTATGTAAAATTTTCTGTATTTAAATATTGGTATTACGGGTATTCAAGGAGGTTCGTATTTAATACAATGGATTTTAAATTTTACTATCGCTTACATATTCATATATAATGTTTGAAAAAATGGTTATTTCGCTTTTATTATTACTGAATTTAAATAATATATGTTTTAGTTCTTGGTCCGTAAGGTTGGCATCGCCTTATTCGGTTTTCCCCATCCATAGCTTATCACAGACATGTTTCGGTTATAACATAACCTCATTCAATTTACAAAATTTTGACAAAAAAAAAAATAGTGATCACTTATTTACTAAAAAAGGGTGGAGATATATATAAAGGTGGAGGGGGTATAATTAGGATTGAGGAGAGCGGAGAGTTATACTAAGGGCAGTTACATTTCCTCAAATATGAATCCACAACACAAAGTGAAGGCGAATATAGAAGACAAGATTTTATTTTTAACTATCATGATATTAATAGGCAAAAATCCGGATGCCATAAAAAGAGTACTAGAATATTTTGAATACAAGAGAGCGAGAGAGGTATTCCATTCCTTGACAATTATGTAAGACTTTATCATAAACCCTAAATCCCCCCTCGCCCTCTTTCGGAGGGACACTTCGGGCCATACATTTAGCCCCATCATAAAACAACTACCTAATCACATTCCAACAATGTTTCCTACAGACGTAAGAGGAAAAGCCATTAGAGCTGAACCTCTGTAAGCCAGAAGATCCAAGTCCAAGGAATACTTCTTTGAATTTTGTTCTGATTCTGAATCTAATTTTGAAATTTGTCGTGATTATTGTTGAATGGCAGAAGTGTAGAACACAAAAGGAAAACAATTGGGTATTTTAACGTGTGTGAAAAAAAAGGTTTATATTAAAAGTTACAACTTATGGTATTACTGATTACGATTATAGAGTGAACCAAGTTTTTAAAGGGTAGAAAATCTTCGTGGTTATATAATACGAAATACCAAACACCGTGAACCGGATTCGGAACTGCACCGATTAAAAGTTTTGTTTATTTGAGGGTTGAAATTTCCTTTGCTCTAAAATGCGAATAGTTGCTTTGCTAAATGAGATCTCTTAGACGAATGTGTGGAAAACCTGTGTATGATAGTATTTCGAATGAATATATAATAAGTGAATGGAGTGCGAATGAAAGTATTATGAACAAAATAATGAAAGGGTCATTAAAACATTAACTACCAAAAGCTGACAAGTTGGCTATTCGCTGCCAACCCTAGATGATTAAACGTCGATTAGTCGTTTTTCCTACCCTTTGCACTGGAAATAACTCTCACAATTACGTTGATCACTATATCCATTTCCAATTAGAACTATTAATTTAAAAATTATATTTACTATGAACTTAAAATTTCTAAAACATATCCATTTGCTTAAACTTGAAATTTAAAAACTCGTTGGCGAATAAAGTGTTAAGATGGTTTGGACACATGGAAAGAATGAATAGATTTTAATTTTAGATAAACTTAAGATGTTAACACTGTGGAATTTTCATGTAATATTTAACAATTTATAAAATCCATTGTTTTGACGGAAACACTTTGATATTTCAACATTATTAACTGTTTAAATAAAATAAAAATTGCTATAAATATCACAATTGATTATATTTTGTCGCGACAGCTGTTTCTCTTACCGATGGTAACATCGGTTAGCGAAACAGCTGTCGCGACCAAATATAATCAATTGTGATATTTATAACATTTTTATTTATTTAAACAGTTAATTTAACAGTTAATATCGTTCTCCCGATGATGAAGGTGTAAGCCTTCGAAACATGTCAAGAAAAGTAAACCCAAATAAAAAGAATACTTTATTTATGGTGTCACCTTTTCCTTGATCTTCTCTGTTTCTATTATAGTTCCGTCATATATTTCAATTCTGAAAAAAGTAATAATATGCTTTTCGTGAATTATTAAAATGTGAATCCACAATACAAAGATGGCGCTGAATATAAAAGTTTGTTTGTCTAATATTACAGAAGGAATGCGAATGAGGAGTATTTGGGTTCATATTCAAAATCGTTGAAAATCGATTCGACGGTGTGGAAAAGCGACGAAAGCGATTCGTGTTTACACTTGTGCCGAAATAATCGGTTCAATGTTGATACAGGATCGGATTTGTATAATGATCCCGGTTCGGCCTCGGGGGTCACATTGGAGCATGCCTACAGAGCGGACGGGCGAATTTCTAGAGTGGACATAACCCAAAACTCGCAAAAGTAGCCATATCGACGAAAACTACACGTCTCACAACGAAATTATTAATTTAAAAATACTTAAAAATTTTGCACGACATATATTGCATACATTGTTTGGTCAGTGCTGTTATATGGGGTGGAGTCATGAACCCTTAAAGTCAACATTATGAACCGATTAGAGGCCTTTGAGATGTGGATACACCGAAGGATGTTACGCATCTCCTGAACTGACATGGTCAGCAACACAAAGCGTTCTCCATAGAGCCAGAGTTGACAGAGAGTTGCTGACCAACATCAAAGTCTGTAAGGTGTCCTACTGGGCCATGTTCTGAGAGGCGAAAGGTACCCACTGTTGCATCTGATCTTGGAGGGTAAGATTCAGGGTCGACGAGGTGTTGGGAGAAGGCGGGTTTCCTGGCTGAGGAACATCCGAGAGTGGACAGGGCTGAGGACCGTGGAGGAGCTGTTCCGGGCGGCCTACTCAAGGGTGATAGTCAACGTTGGGGAAACCTGAAAGGACACGGAAAGAAGAAGAAGATGTATTGCCCAAGAACCCGAGACTGAACGTAGGCGAGATCTTGCGGTAAACTGTCCTATATCCTTAAGTCCAAAAGATTCGCGAACCACATGAAGAAAAAGATATTTGATATATGCATCTTCCCAGTACTGACATACTGGCTGGAAACAGTTACGTTCACAAGAAGAGCAAAACAGAAACTCCAAGTGACCCAGCAGGCAATGGAGAGGAGGATGTTAAACATCGACAGGAAGCGAAATGAATGCATCAGAGAAAGGGCCAAAGTTACGGACGTAGCGTGCAAAATAGTGGAATTGGGCAGGCCATATAGCGAGGATAACGGATGATCGGTGGACAAGACGCACCCTGGAGTGGCGGCCGAGAACCGGGCATAGAAATCCTGGCAGACCACAATCCAGATGGTCTGATGACATCAATAGAGGAGTGGCAGGAGGTCAATGGCACAGAGCGGCGAGAGAAAGAGAGTGTGGAAGTCGGGAAGGGAGGCCTATGTTTAGCACTGGACGATTAAAGGCTGATGATGATGATAATGATGATATAAAGCCCTGATGAATCTCGCTACAGTTAGTAACCAGTTGGTGCTACTAAATTAAAAAAATTGGTTTATACAACAACAAACCATCACCCCGGTTCCCCGTAGGGGTAGGCAGAGAATGGACCGCCACACTACTCCATCCTGGCAAACCTCTCTAGCTTCCTCCACATTCATACAGCGAGTCATACACGCACGTTGATTCTCCCGACTTCTAACATGACCAACCATTAAATTTGATGAATTTGGTATGCCATGTTTTTCTCGGCCTGCCTCGACTCCGTACTCCATTTACATCATTAGCGTATACTTACTTAACCATTATTTCTCCATCCATGCGCTCCTTATGTCCGAACCAACGCAGCGATCCTTTCATAATCTTGTTCATAATACTTTTGTTACTACTGTTCTTTCTTATATCAGCATTTGAGATTTTGTCGTATTTCGTTCTACCACACATACGTCTTAGGGACCTCATCTCTACCGCATTTATTCTGCTCTCATCCTTCTTCTGCGAGTTCCACTGAGAACGGCCGTATTCGCTTTCATTGATAAATTCGTGTTAAGTGGTTTATACTAAGTGAAAATTGTTTATTTTTATTTTTAAATAAGTCAAACCACCAAGGAATGGCTTCCTATCAAAGTTTAATTACATGAGAATCCATATATTGTGCTGCAATCTATTGATCCCCGGGATGCCCGAGATGAATGCGGTGGGATAGAGTCACGGATGGGCCATGCAGGGAAATATATTTTCCTTTTACGATACCTGTAACCGCCGGTGGATCGATCGGGAACCCGCATACCACGTTCGAAATTGCATGATTGAATACCCCCAGTAAAATATATATACTCTCGTAAAAACGAAACGACATCCAAAACGATCCGACTAGCAGGTGTTCAACTGTTTTCAGTGCCGGCCCTACAAATTAAAATATATTCGATTTGTTATGAATTAACTAACCAGCTTACTAAGCTACCTAACTACTAAGCTAACAACTTCCAAAAATTTGTCAGACATGGTGGTCGTAAGAAACGGTGGAATGGGGAATGTTGTATTACATAAAGCGTGCGCTTAACCCAACCAATGACAGGTCATAAGTCCTGTAAACGCCTCGATCTCGATATTCTGTTTCCAATTTGCATCTTCGTGTCTATTAGGATACAATTAATCCTTGAAGTGATAACCCGCAATGGGTAAAATCCAGTATTCGTCTACAAGTATTTGTATACATTCAAAATGTAGCTTACTAAGCATTGGAACAACAACTGATCGTCCAAGGAAAAACTAACGGAAAACGAATTATCTGCGGAAGAAAATCCTGGTTAGAAAAACCCGAAGAATGGTTCAGTTGCAGCACTATACCATTGTTTAGAGCTGCTGTATCGAGGGTAGAAATAGCCATGATGCTGTCCAACCTCCGATAGGAGGAACAAGAATAAGAAGAATTAACCATTAACCCATCTCACCGAAAGGGTATTCTTCTTCTCCTAACTAACTAACTAACCATCACGCCGTATCGCCGGAGGGGTAGGCAGAAAGAATGGAACGCCACACTATTCTCTATCCTGACATACTTCTCTCGCTTCCTATCACGTCAATTTCTCCGACTCCTCACGTGACCGATATTTAATATTTGATTGATTTGATCGTTCCACGTTTTCCTCGGCCTTCCTCTATTTCTAGCTCCGTTCACGCCATTTACACACATACCTTCTTTACCATTCTGTCTTCACTCATTCTTTTCATGTGTCCAAACCATCTCAATGACCCTTTCATTATTTTGTTCATAAAACTTTCATTCGCACCACATTCACTCTTATACTTGCATTTGACACTATATCATATACAGATTTGCCACACATTCGTCTTAGAGATCTCATTTCTACTGTATTTAATCTACTTTCATCCCACTTTTGCCAGTTCCATGCTTCGCTTCCATACATAAGGGTCGGTACAAGAACACCATTTTAGCTTTTTTGGATAGGTTTTTGTTTGCGATGACAACTTCAAGTGCCCCAGTCACTTTGTTGCCTGCCCCAACCCTTCTTTCAATATCCCTCTACACTCATCCATATTTTGTAAACATACTACCCAATAAACGAACTCATCTACTTGCCCCAAATTTTCACCATTCACGCTAATGTTGTGGATGATCTTATTCAAAAATCATCACTTTGGACTTATTATGCTGTCCAGTGTAAATGGACCTTAAAAAGCGGGCCGCGAGTTTGGAACGCCTGGAGTATACCGTAAATATGTGTACCTTATCCCCGAATAGAACGCCGTCGTGTAAACAATGCAGGGATGTGCCTTTTAGAATATAAATGGGATAGAATCAAAGAGGGTGGAATATTCCTGACACCTCCCTTTGATATATTTTGATATACAGCCTAGTTTAATGTTGAACAAAATATAAAACTATACATCACACGCGACAATACATCAGAATATTTAAACAAAACAGTAAACTATACGATATAAACAAAATACATGTTTTTTTTCTTTCTTTAAAAAGACTAATATCAAGGATTAATATCAATGATATTAGAATTCATTTTACAATCTTCAGTGTGAGCAGAAAATAGCTCATTATTATGAAGAAGGAATCTGGTCGTGTCCAGGCTTGAACCCATGTCCCATAGATCAGGAACCAAATGTTCTATCCCCTGGACCACCACCAAGTGCTAAATTTACAACACTGTTATAATATTCATTTATTTATTATAAACTCTTTGAGAATGTCGCTATAGCTGTTTCGCCAAACGATGTAGACATCATCAGGTGTTAAAAAACAACTAGTGATTTGTTTGTAACGTCTGATGTTGCCATGATGATGTTGGCGAAACAGCTGTCGCAACACTTTCAAAAAGTGTATTATAAAAAAAAAATTAAATATTATTATATAACAGTATTATAAATTTAACAGTTGCTAATATTGAAGTATCAAAGTGTTTCGCCCGAGACAAAAAAACTATTTAAAATATATGTCAATGATGTTAATGGAACTAGAAATAGAGGAAGAACGGAGAAAACGTGCCACGATCAAATAAATCAAATATTGAATGTCGGACACGTAGGGAGTCGGAGAAATCGATGTATGAATACTGATGAAGCGAGAGAAGTATGTCAGGAAATAAAAGTGAGGCAGTCCATTCTTTCTTACTACCCCTTCGGGAGACGACGCGATGGTTAGTTAGTTTATAAACAAAATAATAAAATATCAACCTAAAGAAATAATGATAAATAACTAACTAGCCATCACGCCGTTTATCCGAAGAGGTAGATAGAGAGAATGGATCGCCATACTGCTCTGTCCTGACATACCTCTCGAGCTTACTCTACGTTCATATATCGTAATATGCACGCTCGTCGATTATTTTATGACTTCGAATGTGGCCGCCTATTAGTATTTGATTAATTTGGTCATACCAGACTTTTCTTGATCTTCCATGGCTTCTCTTTTCACTCACACTGCTTGTATACAACATTTTAACCATTCTTCTCTCGTTCATTCGTTCCATGGCAGGGGTCTTTTTTTATTTTAGCTATGACGCTAATGTATGACCAACGCGTACTTCCAGTACTGACATATGAAGCAGAAACGCTCACCCTCACCAAGTCGACCATAAGGAGACTCCGTGTAGCACAGAGGAAACACGAAAGAGCCATGCTACACGTAAGACTCTCAGACCGGATAAGAAATACTGAAATACGTAGAAGATCGGGAGTAACAGATGTCGTCGAAAAGGTAGCGAAGTTTAAATGGTCATTTGCGGGACATATTACCAGATTGGTAGACGATCAAATCAAATCAGTTTATTTTCTCAAAAGACATTACAAACATTTTTTATAGTTTAAGGCATCTATTGAGAACAGGTAAAACATAATAAATATATAATACCAGGAACGCATGAGAGATGGTTCGACATTAGGAATACAAGATACTCTCCAAAGTCAAGAGTATTTGTCTTCTGAATGTACTTTCACGAATATGAAAGACATCGATCTCCGAAGCGATCATGTTCAGCAGTTTGATTGCTCTCCCCACCGGCATCACCAGAGGCAGGTTGGTTCTGCATGTTGGGAGATAAAACAGTCTGTGCTGACGCTGTCGAAGATAACCATCGATAGATAGGATAGCCTCCAAGATGACGGAATTCTCAAAGAATCCCCTGATAAGTCTGAAGAAATGGGTAAGTGTGCACCCATCCCTTCTTATCTGTAAAATATTGGTCCCCAGCATGCCCAAGAGGAATGCAGTGGGATAAAGCCACGGATAGCTACCAAACTCCCTCATGTAGAGATATCTCAGAAATCTTTTCTGAACCCTCTCTAACATGAGCGAGTATCTCGCCTCGTCAGGACTCCATATCACCGAGCCACACTCGAGCCGGCTCCACGAGAGATGGACCAGAATGGTGGTGGAGTGGAGACCCCCCACACGTTGGTCCGATGACATTCGAAGAATTGCTGGCGATTGGATGCGAAAGGCACAAGACAGGGATACGTGGAGAAGTATGGGGGAGGCCTATGTCCAGCAGTGGACGACAACGGCTGTTTAAGTAAATAAGTATGATAGTACCCCTAGGTAATCGATAAATGTTACCTTAAACGCGTGCGAATATCTACATTTTTACTGAAAAAAAAAACTTTCAGTTGCCAAAATAATGACAATAAAATTCTAAAAAAGAATAAAACAAAAGCGAGAGTATTCGAATTTTAAGGGTTCAGAAAGCGGTACTTTTTTTTCGGCTGGTATTATTTCCATTTGCGAGAATAAAAATATGAATTAATACTCCCTTCGGCTTCTCCCTGATTAAACATTCACGTCAAATATTTGAACAATTTTCAGGAAGGGGTGTATGAAAAGTGTTCGCACATGTCACGCCAAGTTGGTAGGGATGCGAAAATTAATAAATGACTTATTAACTAATCATCAGGCCGTTTCCCCTGAGGGGTAGGCAGAGAGGATGGACCGCAATACTGCTCTGTAAATGCTAATGGCAGGTGTAAAATTTAATGTTTCTGTGTTCTATTCTAAAACTACATATTTTAAGCGAAATGCACAATGGAGTTCTAGTACCGACCCCATGTATGGATGTGAAGATTGGAATTGGCAGAAGATGGATTAAAGTATGATAAATGCCGTAGAAATGAGGTCACTAAGATAAATATGCGGGAAAACAATGTATGATAAGAATATTTCACGATGAAGTGAGAAAGGAATGTAAGGCGGATGAATGCGTGATAAATAAAATTAATAAAGGTTATGGTTTGTACACATGGAACGAAAGGTTGAAATAGATATACAAATAGTGTGAATGGAAAAAGGAGTCAGAGAAGTCCAAGGAAGACATGGCATCACCAAATACAAATTACAAAATATATTTTAGAAAAAATATTATGAACAAAATTATGATAGGATCACTGCGTTTGTTTGGACAGATGAATCGCGCGAATAACTAAATAATGGTTAAGAAAGTATACGTGAACTATGTGAATGGATAGCGGAATCGAGGAATATCGAGGAAAATATGGCAAGACCAAATTAAACAAATTTTAAAGGTTGGTCATGTCAGAAGCCGGAAGAATCGACGTGCGTGTATGACTCGCTGTATGAATGTGGGGGAATCTAGAGAGGTATGTCAGGATAGAGAAGTGTGGCGGTCAATCCTCTCTGCCTACCCCTGCGGAGAAACAGCGTGATGGTTTGTTGTTGTTGATGAAGCTTGGGTCCAAGCGAAACTAGTCGGCATCACTTATAATAACCATATCGTGGTTAAATACAACGTGTTTTATTTGTATCTATAAGTTTAAATTGTCCAACCGCAAAGCGAGTGCTTTGAAAGGAAACGAAAATTTCAAAACGGGTTAACTTTCCCGCCAAAAAACTGAAATATAAAATTCCCTTTGCCGCCATATACGATGAGAGCACAGCGAGAAGCTGCACTGGCAACCAGAACGCTGGGATTATTATTTTTATTATTTACAAAACTCCCGCGACTTAACAAATAAAATGTAAATTTAACGAGACTTCCGAGAATGAGAGAGAAAGAGCGAGCGGGTTAAAATATGACGTAGGAGGGGAGTCGTAGGGGGTAGGTTTAATAACTGAAAGTTCGTTTGAAAATGCCCTCCCTCCCGCGCGGGACGCATTCCTCCCGAATGTCGGGACCGAGTGCCGCCCCAATAATAAAGGATATTTACAATGGGGATGTATTGGAAAATTTTGAAATACCGAAATGCGATACTTAAAATATAAGACGAGCAAGACGCCATTTTTTTATATTGAATTTTTATGATTGATTTTATATTCATGAGACGACATTCGTGGCCGAGTGGCAAGTTCTATGACTGTCACAACGAAGGTTCCGGGTTCGATTTCCGGTGATGGCAGTGTGATTGTGGTGTAGAATTCACGTGACAATAAAATGGCGATCAATTAGTTACCTACCACATGTCATGAAAATCAATATGACAGCTGAGGCCACTAGGACAAAAGTGGTCTAACCAACATTTTTTTGAAAAATTGAGTTACTGGTCTAACCCACACCTATTTGTGACCTACTATAAAAGAAAAAATTATCTAACCACCATTTCCAAGTGGAAACATAGATATCGCCATAAATACTTCTTTTGCTCTGACAAAAAATCAAAATATATGAAGTCAAATGTGGTCTATTATAAATAACCATCAAAAAATATCCTTAAACTTTATATTTCCCAATATTTCAAAATACTATTCTAAAGACATTCACCAAACAAACAAGGTTTATCACTAAAGAAGACCCTAACCCATATAGTTTTAAAAAAAATGGGGAAAAAACGTCAAATTTTCAATCGCATTTATCTCCATTGTCTAAATTTGGGGTTAGACCACTCTTGCCCTGGCGGCCTCAGCTATTCTCTACATCAATATTCTCTATATAGACAACTGCGCTGGGCTGGTCACGTCGTCAGAATGCCTGAGACAAGACTCCCAAGGAAGATTATGTACTCTCAGCTTACCCAAGGGAAACGCTCATACGGTGGTCAGAGGAAACGCTTTAAGTACTTCCTTGAAGGAAACCTACAAAAGACTGGCATCGACTGTGATTGCTGGGAAAAGACCGCAGAGGACAGACCTAGGTGGAGAACAGCAGTACATAAAGGCACGCAAGACTTTGAAGCACAGCGCAGAGACGATGTCGCAGAGAGAAGGAGGAGGAGAAAGGAGAGACCACTGGGAGACGGTGACGGCTCCATAACAAGCGCCTTCACCGGCCCCGAATGCCCCAGAACTTGTGGGTCCAGGATCGGGCTCTTCAGTCACATGCGGACCCACAACCGTGAAGGACAGTCTTCCTCGGACACGAGGGACAGCCGATGATGATGATGACATCGATATCGCTCGAGCTTCATCAACGGGAGAACGATATTAGTTTATATCATTCGCGGTCCGCGTCTCTACAGCATAAGTCATGATAGGTCGCACGTATGGCTTATAAATTCAGATCTTGCTGTCGATACGTACGAGTATGTGCTTGTTCTTCCAGACTAGATTCTTTAGACACCACGAAGCGACAGAGGCTTCATTGACTTGTTATCGTACTTCGGTATAAAGGTCATTATGACTGCGCATCTCTACTCCCAAATATCTTAAGCTCATTTCTTGCTCCACAGGCATAGCATCAATATACGTCCATAATATATTAACCCTTACCACTCCTTTGTCGAATGCCAGCCGACATCGCTATATGTACGCTTAAACTCAGTTGTCGCCTGGCAGCCGACAAGATAAAACTTGCTCGCGCGGTGAATTTTTGCGCGCAAAACTTGACACGTGTCGTTGTGATTATTCGTTAAAAAAACATTTAATTTCACGTTTTAATAAGATTTGGACTGTTTTCCGTTTTTATTTTACTATAAAATAATCCTTGCAAGTTCACATAACCTAAAATGGGGGGAACTTAGCGTGATACGTCATACAGAGTAGAGATTAGAGTACAAGCCCCACTTCATTGCGAAACTGGACAAAGGTTCTAAAGACTGTACTGTGTGCAGTAACAGAAAGATTCCAGGGGGAAGACGGGAATCAGTGTGGTTTTGTGAGACCTGTTCCAGAAAACCTGGTCTCCAGCCTTGAGATTGTTTTTAAAAGTACCATACTATGCAAAACTATAAGTAGTCCATAATGTTTTTTGTAAATTGTTTTTTATTTGAAGAATAAATCATTACAAATGAATTTTTAACGTTTTTTTTTTGTAACTACCTATCAATAAAAATATTTTGAAAAACAAACAAACTATCACGCCGTTTCCCCGCAGGGGTAGGCAGAGAGAATGGACCGCCACACTACTCTATCCTGACACATCTCTAGCTTCCTCCACATTCATACAACGAGTCATACACGCGCGTCGATTCCTCCGACTTCTAACATGACCAGCCTTTAAAATTTGATATTTTGGCATTATTTAAATTAGAGTTGGCTGACAAACAATTCAAAAAATAATGGAGTGGTAAGGGTTAAAGTTCTTCAGTTAACTTAATTATTATGACAAGTAAAAAAATGCTAAAAACAAATTTTGTATTTAAGAATACCGGATGTCCATTTCGTTATCATTTTTCCAGGAGTGTTCAAAAACTATTTGAGTTAGTTAGAATAATTACGTAATGTTACTGTAATAGCAGGCTCTGTTTTGTTTTTTTTCAACCATCGTGTTAAGGAATGACTTCCCGCCGAAACTGAGGCAAATCACATCATAACTATTATCCACTTTGTTCGTAGTTCTACAGCATCTTTACAAGATATGAACAATAGTTCATTTTTAATTTTAAAAAATCCGTTCTTTAAACTGCGTTTGATTCAATAATAATAAATAAACTTAAGGTAGTAGTCTGATCACTTGAACCGATTTTCATGTCTTTTTTGGAGGGCGTTATTTTGTAGGAAAATAAAAATGAATCAATTGTATCTCAAGAGACGAAGATGTAAATTGTTTTCTGGGAACAGAAGGTGGTGGCCGAGGCGCTTACAGGACTTATGACCTGTCATCGGTTGGGTTGAGCGATAGCTTTATGTTTAACAACATTCCCCATTCCGCACTTCTTACGACCACCACGTTTGTCAGCAAGACCAGAATGACATGTCTTTAGATTAAGAATTTTTGATTTCAGATAACACCAAGAGCCAAAATCACCCGGGCCACCCACGCGCTTTTTTTTCGAGGAGCCTACTTCGAATAATAATAATAATAATAAACTATTAAATTTTAAAAAAAAATTGTGTCTTTAATAAAATAAAAACATCCTGAATTTCCAAAACGATTCATTTTTATTTTCTTACAAAAAAACGCCCTCCAAAAAAGACACTACCTTAAGGCATTTTTGAAATTCCACTGGACATTGTGGAAATCCATAATGTCTATTTTTATGAATTAAAACACTATGAGTGTATTTTTCTCAACGCGTTTCGAAAGTTTACACACCTTCATCATCGGAAGAACGGTATGAACATTTCTTCATGAAAAATTTATTATGTATAAATTTAAGGTGTAAGCCTCCGAAACATGTCGAGAAAAATAAAATCAAAAGTGGAAAAAACAGTGTTTTAATTCATAAAAAAATCATCTTAACGCCTTACGTTTATCTAAATTTAAACATGATTATTTTTTAACTAGTTCATAAAACGGAGCATTTTCTACAGCGCCATTGAGATAAGTAATTTAAAAAAATGGCGCTCTATAAATTCTCCAATTTATTATTATTATTATTATTATTATTATATTACCCTGACGAGGGAGACTACAACGATCTCCGAAACGTTTTTCGAATACATGTTAAAATAGATTTTCACAAGATTACAAAAATCATACACAAATATTATAAAATTCGAACCGAAATAAATCACAAAACGCGCGTAGAGGCGTTAAGCTGAAAAACAGAAATATAATAAATAAATAAACAAAATCTTGTATCCAGAACGGATTCCCCCAGCTTCCTGCATCTGGGAATCTTTCATCTTCTATTAATAACCACTTTTCTAAAACAACACCACAGCGGAAAGAACCGACACTATCAACAAAAATACTGCAACAATAAAAACAACGATTTTAAAACGAAACATTTTCGAATGATTGATTCCATTTTTAAATTTAAAACTCTAAATTATTAATTTAACGGAAAAATGGTTTAATTCTTCATTTAAAGCACTCACTTTGTGGTTTGACATTTTAAATAATTATATAAATAAAACAACTTTGTATTTAACCACGGTAGGGTTATTATAATTGATGCCAACTAGTTTCGTTTGGACCCAAGCTTCATCAGGACAGTATAATAACTGTTATAGTATAATAAAAGTTATTATACTGTCCTGATGAAGCTTGGGTCCAAGCGAAACTAGTTGGCATCAATATAATAACCCTACCGTGGTTAAATACAAAGTTAAAAATGATTTCATTTAAATTATTGTACACAGTTAAAATCACACAATTAACACATTAAACTGTACAATTATTATTATTATTTATGACGTTTAAAAATCAATTAATAATATATAAATTTGAATAAATAACTCTTTTAAAATGTTTAATAAAAATAACATTGACGATTCAAAATAAGAATACAAAAAACACGTTTTTTTTAAAACACACAATTAATACATTAAAATGGGCAATTATTTTTATTTATCACGCGTTATAATTAATTAAAAGAGATAAATTTGAATAAAGAAACAATCGTTCGTTAAATTATGAACGATTCAAAATAAGAACACAAAACACGTTTTTTTTAGAACGTCACAATTTGAATTTGAATTTCAACAATAATAACACAGTTTGATTAAATTCGTTCAAACTCACTTTCGATACGATTTTCTACGCGTTATTTCCGATTACAGAGGCGTTGTGTATATTACCGATAATCTCGCTTATGAAAGATGAAGGGCGATTTTCAGCGGAGTTAAGGTACGACAGAGAAAGAGAGAGAGAGAGGCAGGCAGAGAGAGGACCACGCACGACCGCCCTGCGCGGCGGTTGTAATGAAACTAAAACGAAAATTCATACTCGGTACTGAACCCAGCATTTTGTAGGTACAAGGAAACACGCTGGAGTCTTGCTGCGGATGAAGCAGTCTAGAGGAACTGAGGTAAAACGAGGCAATTTTTTGACTCGATGCAATAATAAAATAATAAAGTTCAAGGGGTTCAAAAGGGTAGTAGGGCTACGATGGGGTATGTTTTGCTGGAAAATATACCTCGACAAAATGTCGTAAGGCGCCATGATGCATTTACAACAGCAACACTACTATCAAGTCCAACTCTCCGTGGACTTTTAAAGACCCCGCGAACCCCGGGTAATGTGGCACATATTACTTAGTGCCATAGCAGATAGAGAGAGGACGAATGGCGAGCTTCGAGCGTCATAAAACTGGATACACCCAGCTAAGGGAAGGTAACCCCGCCAGAAAATCCTCCAGAGAAGGCAAGGGGATACCACTCTGGATATTTTTACCCAGGTCATCACCATGAGGCCTACTCAAGGGTGATAGTCAACGTTAGGGAGACCTGACAAGACACAGAAAGACACCCTCTAGCACGAAGACCTGACAAGACACAGAAAGATACCCTCTATTTCTGATTCCATTAACATCATTCATATCTTATCTTCATACAGACGACATTCGTGGCCTAGTGGTAAGTGCATTGACTGCCACCCGAAAGTTCCGGGTTCGATTCCCGGCGAGGGCAGTGTGATTTTCACACTGTCTTTGGTCTGGTGTAGAATTCACGTGACAAAAAAATGGCGATAGATTAGCTACCTATCACATGTCACGAGAATCACTATGATAATTATAAATACCCTTTACATCGATTTGGCTCATGCTGTCATGAGAGCGATTCAACAAAATAATAATAATTATTATTACGAACAATATTATGAAGGGATCGCTGCGATGGTTCGGACATATGGAACGCATGGATGGAGAAAGAATGGTTAAGAAAGTATACGTTAATGATGTAAATGGAGTACAGAGTCGAGGCAGACCGAGGAAAACATGGCATGACCAAATTAATCAAATTTTAAAGGTTGGTCATGTTAGAAGTCGGAGGAATCGACGTGTGTGTACGACTCGTTGTATGAATGTGGAGGAAGCTAGATAGGTTTGCCAGGATAGAGTAGTGTGGCGGTCCATTCTCCCTGCCTACCCCTGTGGGAAACGACGTGATGGTTTGTTTGTTTGTTTAATCATTGTATCGAATCTGAAGTTTCAACAAAAATAAAATTCAACAAAGAAATTCAACAAAAATAATAATAATAATAATAATAATATACTTTTTTACCATTCTTTCTTCATTCATTCTTTCCATGTGTGGATACTCTGTGTATGATAGAGTGTCGAATGAAAATATAAGAAGTGAATGCGGTGCGAATGGTGGTGTTATGAACAAAATAATGAAAGGATCATTAAGATGGTTTGGTTAGTTAGTTAGTTGGTGAAAATAAATGTTGTTGCATTTCCCCTTTTAATATCCTGCCCACAAACTGGTGTCTCGCGTGTGTATTGCCACCGACACGAATCAACTCTATTATATGCGACACGGCTCTATTATATTATAGCACAAACTAAATTACGTAGCTACTTACTAACAAGTGTTGGCTGAACACTCTAGTGTTGCTACTCACATGCCGGTACCTACCGCGGTAAATATTATATTTCATCAATATACCATATTATAAACAATGTCGTGTTAGTTACACCATTAATAATTCAAGAACTATTGGACCGATTTTGATGAGCTTTGATTTGTTGGTTTTGTCTCCATCCCGAATAGCAGAATAACTCTTAAAACATCGAAATAAGTGCAACAATGCTACGCGAATCATTTCGATTCGCTTCAATAAAGCAAATCCCTTGCTGCCATGTGAATTATATTCATATCAATGCAATTCAAATACTTTTCATTTTGATTTTTGCACATTAATTGAACTTAATTCATTTTAACTTACTAAATAACTGATTTTAATTCAACATTATCTTCGACAGCGTCAGCGCAGACTGTTTTATATCCCAGCATGCAGAACCAACCTGCCTCTGGTGATCCCGTTGAGGAGAACAATCAAACTGCTAAACACGATCGCTTCGGAGATCGACGTCTTTTTCATATTCGTGAAAGTACGTTCAAAAGACAAATACTCTTGACTTTGGAAAGTATCTTGTATTCCTAATGTCGAACCATCTCTCATGCGTTCCTGGTATTATATTATATATTTATAATATTTTTCCTGTTCTCAATAGATGTAATAAAAACAAACAAAAAAATTATCCAAAATTTCTTTTATTATGTATTTAGTTTGCTTCCACTTGCGTTTATGTTCGACCGGTTTCGGCAGCTTGCTGCCATTTCTGGTACCAACCAGAAGATGGCAGCAAGCTGCCGAAACCGGTCGAACATAAACACAAGTGAAAGCACACTAAATACATAATAATAAAGAAATTTTGTATTTAATTTTTTGTTTTCATTATTTAAAATGAACTTCTACCAAGAAATTTCAATTAAAAACATTAATTACTCAATAGATGTATTAAACTATAATTTTTGTTTGTAATATGTTTTGCGAAATTAATTTGATTTGATTTGATTTGAAAGTTCCATGCTTAACTTCCATACATAAGGGTCGGTACAAAAACACCGTTATGCACTGATATCTTAGCTTTTTTTGATGGGCTTTAATAAAAAACCATTTTTATTTATTATAATTTCTTCAACATTTGTTTTAAGATTGATTGCAAATAAGATATTAAAGACGAGTGTATGGTGTCAGTAAATCTGGAACATTTTCCATTTCCTAATGACTCCGGGAAAGGTTGCACAATAAATCACGAAGGGGGGCGAATATTATGAGTCCTCCGCCCTCGATAACATCTCACCCTACCGGCATCCACCTAATGATCGCTAATCTATCTCTGATCAAAGACGTAGGCGGTTTGAAAAAAAATCAAATAAAAAAAAAACATAGTCCATTGTTTTGGCCGAAACACTATGATACCTTAACATTTTAAACTGTTAAATTAAATAACTTTTGTTTTTTGTATCACAATTGTATTTTATTTTACGCGACAGCTGTTTCATCAACCTATGTTGACATCATCAGGTGTTACAAGATTATATCAAATGTCAAATTTTCTTGATTTTTTTAATATTTATGTGTATTTCTAACTAACTAACTAACTAACCATCACGCCGTCTCCCCGAAAGGGTAGGCAGAAAGAATGGACTGTCACACTTTAACCGATGCGGCACTCCATCCTTCTCTTTTCGCCCCGCGGGAGACGCGGTGTGATGGGTTGCGAACCTCATCGCCACCAATAGGCATCTCCCGCGCACACTTCGATCTTCCAACATCCACAAAATAAATCTAAAACAAATAATATAAAATACAATGATATAAAATAAAATAACAAAATAAAAATAATTTAATACAAAATGTTATTTTTAGATGGTGCACATTTGTCTATTTAATTTATGTTCCACGAATCCACCGTTTTTTTAATTTAGCACATAATATTATAACACATAATGTTTTTCCGATGTTGCACATGTTGACATGGACGATCCGGACTTTTGTGTTTATTTAATTTATGTTACACGTATCCACCGTTTTTTAAATTAGCTGTTATATGATTTAATTAATGTTCCACGTATCCACTTTTTTTATTTGGCAGTAATTAGGCACTTAAAACCAACCAACACCATCAAGAACTTTAAAAGAATATTGAAGAAATTATTCAAATTGTCATTGGAACAAATGAAAAATTTATTTTTACACCTGTCAAAATTCTTTATATAAACGAAAAAACTTGTATAATTTTGACATCAAAAAAGTACAAACGTATTACGTCTCACAATTAACTATTATAAAGTGCGGCAACAATCAAATTGACCAAAACAATTCACTTATACAGGTAATTTCTCCAAATACACGGGAGCACCACATGAACCAAACCAAATTTTCAAAATCAGAATTAGAATTAGAATTAGAATAGAATGTGTATTTCTTCCTATGTCATATAGACCTAACTCAACTCCAGCAAGAATTTCAAAATTATATCAAAGAAATTATTCAAATTGACATTGGAACAGAGAAAATATTAAAGGTGGAAAATAAATAAAATAATATTAATAATAATAAAACAGTAATTAGAAGGAACAATTACACATAATATAGAGTCAAAAATGATGTAACATAATAAATTAAAAACGATAAACAATAACAGGAAGTACATAGAATAGATTAATAGGAAAGGTGACAAAAGTTGAAGGTATAATAGTATTATAATTTTTTAGCTAGATTGTACTGGGGAAAAGTTTTTAATGTATTATATACTAATGGGGAATAAGAAGGAATTTGGTCATTTATAACATTTAGTTAAAAAAATTTGGCCTTTAAAATTTCTAAATTTTCTAATTGATGAAACAGCTGCCGTGTAAATTAAAATATAATTGTGATACAAAAACAAAGTTTATTCATTAACAGTTTAAAAATAAAACAATTACAAACTGAACTTTCGTATGAATAATAATAATAATAATAAATTGGATATTTTATAAAGCGCCATTTTTATGAATTGCTCATCTCAAGGGCGCTGGAATGAAGCACTTAGTTTGTGGTGTGACAATATTAAATAAAACAATAATACACTTTTAGTAATTTGTAATAACACCACATTATTTGGTAACACCAACCGGTTTCGCTCCCGCCGGAGCTTCGTCAGGGTGAGAGAGTAATCAGTTTACTCACTCACCCTGACGATGCTCCGGCGGGTGCGAAACCGGTTGGTGTTACCAAATAAATTCCTCCGAAACATGTCGTGTTATTTAATATTTTAGTGGATAATAAACAACGTTATTTTTCAATCTTCAAAATGAATTACAATGGAATTTCAGTGTTAATGCCTTATCTTTCTATAAAAAGAATGTTTTATTTATTTTTTCTAAAACAATGATGTAAAACTTCATATTAAATAATATATATAAATGAAAAGCGTCCGTCTAGGAGTTTTATTAAGTTTTTTATGGAATGAAATGTTTCGCCCTTCTGAGGCATTATCAAATGTTTGAAAATGCCTTAAGAGGGCGTCAGTCGATGCCAGGGAGCCTGGCGAAACCGATCGCTGTCGAAATAAAGACAAAAAAATAAAGTACCAACAAGCAATCGGGCTCCCGGTAGACCACTCAAAATAAGACGAGAGTGTTGGTCATCTACAGGAAAGGATACGAGAAATAATAGGACACAGGCCTAAATAAAGCAAGAAGACGTATTCGCGATGTTCTCGTGTATTAAAAAAAACATAACGAACCGCCACTGACATGACGTCATCCTTTTGCCCGGTCATCGGGAGACCGCTGAGTGAAAAAACTTGTTTTGATTTTTGATACTTCAGAAAATTGAGGTTGAAAAAAAAATACTACACAGCTTTCAAAGGGATAAAATCACTTGAGAAAAAAACCCTTGATATTGCAATTAAGGGTTTGCTATAAAAAGAGCAATGTTGGGAATCAGTATAGCGGACTGGGCGAGAAACTTCGATATTAGAGCCAGAACAGGAGTGTCGGACATCATCGGAAGATACTAGCTCTCTTTATTTTTTTATTGTGTATTATTAATTATTATACATCTTTAGTGTATTGGAAAAATAAATAATTATGTAATGTTTGTCATTTTCTTTTTTGCATAAGTTGTTTTTTTGGAGGTTTGGTTTTTAAACTGGCAACATTGTTTCTACAGACTGTCAATTTAACAGCTGACATTTGATTTGTAGTCAGTACGTTTTGCCATTTCACCATTAATAGACTGACGTAAGAACAGCGAATGCAATTTGTGCAAATATATTTTGAAAATCATGGTTCGGTTCGTTAAACTTATCGTGCACTACGGCCGTTTTACGGTCGACATAATCGTCCATCCGAGCAAGTTATTCGGAAGACCGTGGATCGTTTTCGCACCACGTACAGACGTGGCGCTCATATGCCCGAAATCATATTGAAACATAATGGCATAAAATTATCTAATAAATAAAGCCAATATCATAGGCATTAACATTATTTTAATGTGTTTTTTTTTTCATTTTGAATACGTATTGTATACGTCTAAAAAAACACCCTTTAAAATTATACAACACTAACATTAATATTAAAAAACTACATACATATCAGACATGTTTCGGACAAATTGTTTACAAATATGATAAGTTTTGACAGATGTTATGAAGATGTATTTTGGATCTTTTATGCTTTTGTTAATATATTATTATGCTTTTGTTATATTATTATTATTATTACGAATAAATTAAAAATAATAATTTAAAGCTCTTATTGGCGTTCGGTAATTACTTCCAACAAAGGAAATAAATCAAAGATTGGACTTGACGTCAAATTTATTTGATTATTTATAATATCTTCTGTATAGCTTTTTTAATGGCTTTTTTAATTTCTAAAATTTCGAGAGTAGCCAAAGTTATATTTCGATTATTAACAAGCAAAATTTCAACGCCATTATCTTTATTAAATTATATTCAGAAAAAATATTATTAGAGACATTATGGACATGAATGGACCTCAAATTATGGACATTAGTGGACTGCCACACTTTTCTTAACCGACATATTTCTCTTGATTCAACATTCATACATCGTGTCATGCACGCGTGTCCATTTCTCTAACTCCTCACGTGGCCGACATTCAATATTTGATTTATTTGATGGTGCCACGTTTTCCTCGGTCTTCCTCTATTTCTAGTTCCATTTACATCATTAACATATAGTTTTTTTTACCATTCTTTCTTAATTCATTCTATCCATGTGTCCAAACCATCTTTACGATCCTTTCATTATTTTGTTCATAACACCATCATTCGCACCGCAGTCACTTCCTATATTTTCATTTGACATTCTATCATACACAGAGTATTCACACATTCGTCTAAGACATAGGTTTCCAATCTTTTCTGGGCCACCGCCCCCTTTACAAAAAAATAAACGTTCCCCCCTTCCATAAAATTTATTCCAAAAAAGGGAAAATGATTACAATACCTACAATAACAAAATAGACCAATATTTAAGTTTAATTTGCTTTATTAGTACCTACCTGATTAGCGTGTATTTTTTGTCTTTTCAGACTACATTTTTTTAACTGCCCACGCTCTCTATTTTTTCGGGATCTTCTACTGCCCCCCTGAAAGTCTCAAAGCTCACAAGGGGGCATTATCGCCCACTTTGAGAACCTAGGGTCTAAGAGATCTCATTTCTACTTCTTCTAGTCAGCTATGATAATTGAATTAAAGTTCAATTTTTGTAGTAAAACATATTTCTAGAAAACAGTTTTATCTAAATACTACATTAAATACCGGTAAATGTGATCGTTTCTTGATTATTCATAGAATGCAAAGAAAAAATATGTTAAAGGATTTCCATTTCAACCATATCCCTATATAACTATGTCCAATTAGAAAACACGAATGAGCCTAATCACAAAACGAACATTAATCTCAACTCCGGGTGTCTTGGCGAGTTCCAGCTGCATATTTGAGGAGACCCATGCGCTGAGATGCTCGACGAATTGTACCGGATAACATGGGAGATTGGCTTAACGATTTCGCACTCGTCAAGGGCGAATCAGACGAACGGATGAAGACGGATCATAATAATAATATAATGGTGGTATACAAGACGTACGTAAAAACGGGGAGTGAGCAGAAGCACATTTAAAAAAAATGCGTAATAATTTTAATCTATTGTTATCATTTTTATGCTACAAATTGGATTATTTCAGCTATTGGTTATCATTTTTATGCAATAAATTGGATTATTTAATCTATTGGTTATCACTTTTATGCAATAAATTGGATTATTTAATCTATTGGTTATCATTTTTATGCTACAAATTTAATGCTTTAATCTATTTGTTATCATTTTTATGCTATGAATTGGAAGCTTTAATCTATCGGTTATCATTTTTATGCTATAATAATAATAATAATTAGGCTAATTTGTATAGCGCCGTTTTCGTGAATAGCTCACCTCAAGGGCGCTTTGACAATGTTTTTAGTCATGAGAGCTGCATGTGACACCAGCAATCAGATAACCGTTGTTTACATTTTATGGGATATTTTGAAAAGGTGGGTTTTAGGTGAGATTTAAAGTCTGTCGGATTGTCAATGCATCTGAGGCGTGCAGGAAGCATATTCCAGGCGGACGGACCTGCCACTGCGAAGGCCCGATCTCCGAAATTTGTCCGGGGATTGCGCTTTGGCTCAACTAATCTGCCTATTGCCGAGGAGTTTGCTGATCGAAGCGTAGATTGCCGCAAGTTAGGGCTATCAGCAACACAAAGTTCAGATATATAGGCTGGTGCCATTCCGTGAAGCGCTTTAAAAACCGTCCAGCATAGTTTATACTGGATTCTTTCAGGACACTTGAGCCAATGAAGATCTTTTAGATGTTGTGAAATATGCGAGTTTTTTGGAACACCTTTTATAAGTCGTGCTGCCGCATTGAAAACGGATTGAAGTTTGTTCGTTTGTTTCTTGGGTATGTTGGCATATATGCCGTTGCAATAGTCGAGTCGAGATACGACGAAGGAATTAACAAGTGTTTTAATGCATCAGTGGGAATATTTCTTTTGATTGCTTTGAGCTGCCTTAGGTGAAAGAAGCTGGCGCTCACTGTCTTATTTATTTGGGTTTTTAATGAGAGATCTGCTTCGAAGTTGACTCCAAGAAGTTTTATGGAGTTATTAGGGATGATGTCAATTCCGAATGTTGATATCGGAGCATGATCGACTAAGTGCTGGCGCTTCATTGAGGCGGTCCAGAGAAATTCCGTTTTGGAAGGGTTTAATTTTAATTTATTTGAGGCCATCCAATTCGATATAGCTTCAATGCACTTTAAAGTTATAGATTTTAGATGGCTGATGTTATGAGGGTCACAAAAGAAATAAATTTGCTGGTCGTCAGCATAGCAATGGGACAGCAGACCAAATGAATCTATTGTTTATATTTTTATGCTATAAATTGGATGCTTTGTTCTATTGGTTATCATTTTAATGCCATAAATTGGAAGCTTTGGTCTGTTGGTTATCATTTTTATCCTAAAATTGGATGCTTTAACTATTGATTATTATTTTTATTCTATAATTTGGAAAATTTAATATAATTGTTATTAATGCGAAAATAACCAACAGCGATAGTCAAGATTTTACAATCAACCTATATGATACCAACAGCGATAGTCAAGGTTTTACAATCAACCTATATGATACCATCTATCAATCTATATGATACAAGAATCAACCTATATGATATCAACTATCCCATTTATATAATACAAGAATCAACCTACCATATATGATACCAACAGCGATAGTCAAGGTTTTACAATCAACCTATATGATACCAACAGCGATAGTCAAGGTTTTACAATCAACCTATATGATACCATCTATCAATCTATATGATACAAGAATCAACCTATATGATATCAACTATCCCATCTATATAATACAAGAATCAACCTACCATATATGATACCAACAGCGATAGTCAAGATTTTACAATCAACCTATATGATACCAACAGCGATAGTCAAGGTTTTACAATCAACCTATATGATACCATCTATCAATCTATATGATACAAGAATCAACCTATATGATATCAACTATCCCATCTATATAATACAAGAATCAACCTACCATATATGATACCAACAGCGATAGTCAAGATTTTACAATCAACCTATATGATACCAACAGCGATAGTCAAGGTTTTACAATCAACCTATATGATACCATCTATCAATCTATATGATACAAGAATCAACCTACCATATATGATACCAACAGCGATAGTCAAGGTTTTACAATCAATCCATATGATACAAACTATCAATCTAATGATACCAACACAAGCAGGCGAAACAGCTGTCGCACAACATTTAAAAACAAATATATATGATATAATAATAGTTTTTTTTTTTCAAATAAAACGTTTACAGAGTACGGTTAGCTTTAAAAAATATGGTTACTTTCATTTTAAAGTAAATGAAATTTAATTTGTTTAAAAGTTTTCGAACGAAAAGTTCCGACGGAAATGTGGGGCGGGCGAAGTTTTTTCATTATTATCCTGAAATTGAACGGAGTTAGAACAAAGTTTATTTTTTTCCATACCCGAAATTCCCCAGAGCCCTTGTTTGGACTAAAACTTATCTATCCAATGATATATGGCGTGAAAGATATACTACTGTGTGGGGACATTTGTTTTCCAACACTTCAAAACGAACCGAAATAATTGTGGAACCATTCGTCAGGTACTTAAAAATCAAATATACATCGCCTAACAGTTCAAAAACCAGAAATAAAGTAAGTAATATTAATGAAAATGCCTGTTTTATAGAAGTTTTATTATATTTTAAGTAAATGACAAGATACACCACGTTTACAACTACATTGTGCACTGCAATCTTTGCTTCAGTCAATATATTTCTATGCATTTGCGGTAATGACCATTGAGTGCACCATTTATTTTGTTTCTAGCTCCAACCCTTCTTCCGATATCTTTCTCCATTTTTCCATCTCTTATAAACATGTTTCCCAGATAGACAAATTCAGTAACTTGCTCTAATTTCTCACCGTTCGCACTTATGTCAAAATCCGTCATACATTCTTCCTTTTCAAATATCATAACTTTAGACTTTAAGACGTTCATCACAAGGTCATACTTATTGCATACTTCGTATATTCTTGACACTAGGACTTGTAGATCGTCCGTGCTGTCAGCGATTAAAACAGCGTCGTCTGCATACAGCAAACAGCTGATGGACATATCGTTCATTATTGCACCAGCGATTATGCCGTCTAATTCTTTCATGTTATCCTTAATAAATAAATAAATAAATTTAGTTAACATAACGATTCTTCTAATTGACCATGCGTTGACTTTACTGTATTTATTTTTACAAGGAATCTAATGAAACTTGCGCCGATTGGGATATATCCTCATTAGACCTGGAGTGTTACCTTTTACAAATAGTTTCCCATCTCTGTCCGTCATAGACAATATTAATTGGATGACGTCAGCCTCCAATCCGCGGCTCGGATTCAAATTCAAATAGCGAACGTTCGCCGGGGGGAAGGGGAGAGGCGTGTTCCATTGTTTGAACGCTCTGTCATTATTGATTTAATGACTAGCTCATATCCCAACGGGAAACTGACTAAATTATCTAGTAAAAAAATAACTTGAGTATGTAAAAAAAAACGGTTACATGCGGAGTTCTGCCTCGATCGAATATCACCTAACAAAATGTTCAATAATAATATGCTAACATTTAAAGGGCCGTTTTTGTGATGTAATCACCTCAAGGGCGCATTAAGACGTGTTTTAAATCTAAATGTGAACGCTGCATCTGATTGATATTCGCGATCGGTTAGAAGTATAATAGAACAAAATATGCAAGTTTTTAAATTGGATATGAAATATGAAAAATATGGGTTTTAAGCTTAGATCTGAAATCTGTCGGATCATTTATGCATCTGAGGTGTGAAGGGAGATTGTTCCAAGCTGATGGGCCGGCTACCGCAAACGTTAGATCCCCGAAATTTGTACTAGGGCAACGAAGTGTGGATTTCCTTGTATTTAGGCTGTCTGTTATACAGAGTTCAGATATACAACGTAATTCATATTTATCAAATAATCCTAATGAGAAAGACGAACTAGATGTACTGTCAATAACGAACCTGGTGTGAAATCATAAAAAAAATTCAACTACGAGAGTATTTTTTTAATTTGAGAAAGGATTTTGTAAATAAAACAATACGAAAAAATACGTTATAAAGATAATTATTATTGGTGAATAATATCAGAGAATAGGATACTTGAATGATCCTGGGACCCAGACCCGGTGTTGCAGCGGGAACTTGGAGGCATAGGACCAACCAAGAGATCCGTACGATGACCCAGCAGCCCCTTATAACGAGCACCGTGAGAGCCGGTCGCCTAGCATGGATTGGACACGTATGCCGAGCCGAAGAGACCAGAGCAATCAATACCCTGTACGCGTCTAGACCGACTGGAGTAAGACCTCTAGGAAGGCCTAGACAGCGCCTTATGACCTGGCTAGGTTGGGCGAATCGGACTGCTGGGAGCAAAAGCCGCAGGATCGAGGAGCTTGGCGAAAAATCATCAAGGAGGCTAAAACTCTTCAAGAGTTGTATGGCCATGTGAGTGAGTAAGTAATATCAGAGAAAATGTAAAACTAATACATGTGTGTACGTATATGATTATTTGAAACATCACAAAATCATAGATGATATTGATTTTAAAGGCGATTTTATCAAAAACTTTGAGTATGCAACAAATTATATACGTATGTAATAACGAATTTTATAAATTCTATAAGGTTATACATTTTAGCAGCTCATTGCCCCCTGTTTGCTTCTCAGGGCTCCACACTCACCCAGGGCCTGAATTACCCCTCAGCTGCCTCCAGGGCCCCTTTGGGAACCTATGATCTAGATCATGGGTTGCCATCGGGGAGCGTACCGCCCTCGAAGGGGCGCTAAGCCTTTCTTGGGGTCGGTAGTGGGTCCAGAGAATTGAAGCTGGGAAAAATTATCTAAAATTCCATATTAAAATAATTACGAATGAAAACGAGCGTTTTATTATTGTTTGTGTGAATGGCATGTATCGCTTTGCAAAGGCATTAACAAATGACATTTGATAATTAATACCTTAGCAAATCGAAACATGTCATTCCCAAAGAATATAATTAAACCTGTACAATTAAAAACGTTTTCATTCTATTAAATTATTTTAATTATACATTCGCGTTTGAAATTATATTTTCTATTTAATACCAATATTTTTTTAAAATTACTTCTCACTAGCGCCATCTGTGCGGCGTATACGACTGTTATGTGAATCGATGATGCAGGTTATGGTTTGTGTCATGGCTATATTTTCTATAAGAAAATATTCCATCGTTTCCGTAGCAAAACACACATCGATATACTGATATTTATCCAAAGGCAAATGATCAAATACAAATGCCCAATATGAATGAACTTTTCAATTTGGGTTTGATAGATAAATATGAGATCTATGATAGAGAAAGTCAAATGTTATAGTTGATAGAGGATCAGAGGTCACGGTGGAATATAAGAAAATCATTTTGATTTAAATAAAAATTCTAAATAAGAAATATCACATTTAACATGAAGTAACTAACTAAGTAACTAACTTACCATCAGAATGGAACGCCACACTGTTCTGTCCTGACATACTTCTGTCGCTTTCTCATACATCGTGTCATGCACGCACGTTGATTTTTCCGACTCCTCACGTGACCGACAGTCAATATATGATTGATTTGATCGTGCCACGTTTTCCTCGGCCTTCCTCTATTTCTAGCTCCGTTCACGCCGTTTACATATACCTTCTTTACCATTCTGTCTTCACTCATTCTTTCCATGTGTCCAAACCATCTTAATGACCCTTTCCTTATTTTGTTCATAACATGAAGAAAAACGTGTGTTTTCTAGAAATTTAATAACATTTTATGGGAATGATACATTTCGTATGAAAGTACAAAACGTATGAAAAAAAACAGACGTTTTTAAACTAACTAACAATCACGCCGTTTCCCCAAAAAAAAAAGCCAAAGAGATGGTACCGTCACACTGCTCTATCCCGACATAACTCAAAAGTTCATCCACATTCGTACATTGTAACACGTTCGCTCGTCGATATTTCCAACTTCGAAAAAAAATCTTCCATTTTAAATGTGTAATCTCGAGTTTTACATCACTGTTCATGATACAAATAATAAATTATTGGTTTATATGTTTGTAACTAACCATCATGCCGTCTCACCGAAGGGGTAGGCAAAATGGACTTCCACACTTTTCTTTCTTGACATACGATTCCTCAACATTCTTACATCGTGTCATGCACGCACGTCGATTTCTCCGACTCCTCACTTATCCGACATTCAATATTTGATTTATTTGATCGTGCCACGTTTTTTCGGTCTTCCTCTATTTCTAGTTCCATTTATATCGTGAATATTAGCATTTTACCTTCATTAATTCTTTCCACATGTCCAAACCATCTTAATGTTACTATCATTCATAACACTTTCATTCGCACCGCATTCACTTCTTATACTCGTATTTACATTCGACACTCCATCATACATATATTTTCCTCATTCCTACTGCATTTTTTCTATTATGAACCTTCTTTTGCCAGTTCTATACATAAGGGTCGGTACAAGAACACCATTAAGTACAGCCGTTTAAGCTTTTTTGGATGGGCTTTTGTTTGCGATGACAACTTCAAATGCACCATTCTAATAGTTGCCTGCCCCAATCCCTCTCCACTAGCCCATCCTTTGTAAACATACTACCTAAATGTTTAAATGTTAATATTATATATATATAAATAAAATATCATTTTTTATCTTATCATGCTCTGATAGTGTGTATGTTATATTTTAACATGGATTTGTTATTGACATTTAAATTTTGGTTCCTTCATGGGACACAAAAACCCCATAATATTAAGGTTACGGGGATCGATTCGCTGGTTGACATTTTCCATGCGAATGTAGAGAAGCTTTCATATATGCACGTGTCGATTTGGCTCTGTGACAAAATCACGTAACCAAAACATCAGAAAATATGATTAAATGTTTACTTTGTTAACTCAGCTTATATTTACATTATCATATCAAAATGAAGCTTGGGTCTTGAGGCAGTGGTCTGATTGACCAGTCTGTCGATGCCAGCGAGCCTGGCGAAACCGGTCGCTGTCGAAATAAAGACAAAAGTGGAAGTTATTAAAAACTTCGTTTTATTTAATTATTATTTAGTTTGCAATTTTTTGAAAACATACATTTAAAAAAACATATTTTGCCTAAATATTAATAATTGATTAATTTGCATTGAAAATATTATTGGGAATGAGAGCTTGGAAAACTAAAAGTAGAAAGGGTATTTAAGGAGAAAGGAGTAAATGGAGGAATCTGATTATTCTATTTTCTCCCAATAGTACTGACTTGAGGATTTCCAAAGATTCTAGTATGTTTAATTTATTGCTGATGTTAATTATATGTAGAAATATTGTGTCTTTTCTGTCAAAACTTTGGTCAGATTCGATACAATGATTAAACAAACAAACAAACAAACCATCACGTCGTTTCCCACAGGGGTAGGCAGGGAGAATGGACCGCCACACTACTCTATCCTGGCAAACCTATCTAGCTTCCTCCACATTCATACAACGAGTCGTACACGCACGTCGATTCCTCCGACTTCTAACATGACCAACCTTAAAAATTTTGATAAATTTGGTCATGCCATGTTTTCCTCGGTCTGCCTCGACTCTGTACTCCATTTACATCATTGACGTATACTTTCTTAACCATTTTTTCTCCATCCATGCGTTCCATATGTCCGAACCATCGCAGCGATCCTTTCATAATATTGTTCATAATAATTATTATTATTATTATTTTGTTGAATCGCTCTTTACATCATGACAGCATGAGCCAAATCGATGTAAAGGGTATTTATAATTATCATAGTGATTCTCGTGACATGTGATAGGTAGCTAATCTATCGCCATTTTATTGTCACGTGAATTCTACACCAGACCAAAGACAGTGTGACAATCACACTGCCCTCGCCGGGAATCGAACCCGGAACCTTCGGGGCGGCAGTCAATGCACTTACCACTCGGCCACGAAGGTCGTCATAATACCTTCTTCCGCTCTACATTCCTTACTTATATCAGCATTTGAGATTGTCGTATATCGTTCTACCACACATACGTCTTAGGGACCTCACCTCTACCGCATTTATTCTGCTCTCATCCTTCTTCTGCCAGTTCCAATGATTATAATATATTTATTCTAGTGTCTTTAATAACGAGAAGTATGTCAGGAAAGTAGCAGTGTAGCGGTCCATTATTTCTGCTTATCCCTTCGGGAAGACGGCGTGGTGATTAGCTAGTAAATTAATAGCTTTATACCACTTCTATTCTAGTGTCTTATTTATGGAGTATGAAGTATGAGGACGGAAGGTCCAACCTTGCGGCCTTAACTTATGAATTAACCGTCACATCTCGTCCAAACATTGCATCGGCAGAGACATGAGGGAATAATGCTTGCATGACACCAGTTGACATTGTTGTCCAAGTGGGACGGAATGCAAGGAGGCAAAGAGGAACAAGCCACAAAATTATAACAACCGAAAATAGTTGGAAAACAAAATATAATTTTTATGTAATTGAAATGAGATCACTTAGACGAATGTGTAATTAATTTGTATATGATAGAGTGTCAAATGCAAATATAATAAATGAAAACAGCGCGAATGAGTGTTATGAACAAAATAATAAAATTGTGAAGATTGTATATAATAATAATAAATTTATAAAGAGGCATTTTTATGAATTGCTCATCTCAAGGGCGCTGTAGAAGATGCTCCGTTTTATCAACTAGATAATAATAATAATGATAAAAAAAATATATAAACATATTTAGTATGAGGGCTGCACCCGACGAAATCGATCAGCCCTTCCTGTCAGGAAATGATAATTTGAAAAGGTGCGTTTTGAGTCTCGATCTAAACTCTGATTGATTCTCAATGCACTTAAGGTCTGCTGGAAGACTGTTCCAGGCTGAAGGGCCGGCTACCGCGAAGGCTCGGTCGCCAAAGTTTGTGCTTGGACAGCGTTTTGGCACAGTCAATCTACCGATCGCAGAAGACTTAGCTGATCGCAATGTAGACTGTCTAGCATTCAGGTTCTCGTTGATGCAGAGTTCAGATATATAAGCTGGTGCCATTCCATGCAACGCCTTATAGACCGTCCAGCAGAGCTTGTATTGTATCCTTTCTGGACATTTCAGCCAGTGGAGCTCCTTAAGATGCTGTGTTATGTGACAACTCTTTGGCACACCCCTTATCAGTCTTGCTGCTGCATTGAATGCAGACTGGAGTTTATTTATTTGCTGCTTGGGGATGTTGGCGTAGACACCATTGCAGTAATCTAGTCGGGATACGACGAAGGAATTGATCAATGTTTTAAAACTGTCAATGGGAATATTTCTTTTTATATGTAAGCAAATAAAATCCAATAAGGACGGGTCGATGTTGAAAGACTGTGGCGGCCATGTTGTTTTTGCGACGTCTGTAAAATCTATTGTTTATTATTAAGTCACTAATGCCAAATGATCATGGCAAGTTACACGATTGAGCATCACGTCCAAATGATAAAACGTTACTATCAAAGTTGGTGTTCGTTTGTGCAAACGTTGCGCCCATTTCAAAGACGGCTCTCCAACGTTTGCTGGATAAAGTTGAGACAACTGGTTTGGTAAACAATCAGACAAAACCCATACGTGAAAGGAACGCCAGATCGGACGAGAACATATTACAGGTGTCCGTGAAAATGTACAGGAACCTGAGGCAGTCAATTCTTCGCCGTGCACAAGAGCTCAGTTATGAACAAATATTTGTGAATGTATACTTATACCTGTATACGAAATCCTGGATTTTCACCAAAGGGTGGTTAATTCAAATTTTTAGTTGTATCTCAATAGAGACGAAGACGCAAACTGGAAACTGAACATGGATGATCAAGGTGTTTACAGGACTTATGACCTGTCATTGGTGGGTTAAGCGCACGCTTTATGTAATCACAACATTCCCAATTCCACCTTTGTTATTATGATCATGTATGACAATTTTTTTTTGGAAGATGTATATATACTTCAAAATCCATATCTATCTTCACGTGTCAGTTTCAATCAGCCATCTATGTAGATTTGGTTGCACTTGTGAATTTTTTCAAGATTAACCTATACAACCGACCCACTAACGCCATCTATGGAGAATGATTAAAAAAAAACTCAGTTATGGTTATCTCTCGCGGAGGTAAAGCAAATTGGCCACCAAGATCGTGCGATTTGACCCACTAGACTTTTTCTTGTGGGATTTCTCAAGTTGCAGGCCCATGCCAATTAGCCGCAAGCGACAGATGCCATCAAAGTCAACATAACCCAGGCCATCGCTCAAATTTAGCCGGATCTATGCGACAGGGTCATTGAAAATTGGACTTCTCGGATTCGTGCCACCCTGCAAAGCTGTGGCGGACATTTAATCGACGTCATATTTTTTTTAAATAATGGCATACATGGGCCATTCAAATAAAAAAATAATTTTGTTAATACCTTATACAAAGCTGGTTTTATTTCATTTCAACATCGACCTGTCCTTACTGGATGACCCTTTCGAAAGAATGAATGAGGAAAGAATGGTAAAAAAAAAAAGTATATGTTAACGATGTAAATGGAACTAGAAATACAGGAAGACCGAAGAAAACGTGGCATGATCAGATAAATCAAATATCGAATGTCGCCCACGTGAGGAGTCAGAGAAATCGACGCCCGTGCATTACATGGTGTATGAATGTTGAGGAAGCGAGAGAAATATCAGGAAAGAAAAGTGTGGCAGTCCATTCTTTCTGCCTACCCTTTCGGAGAGACGGCGTGATGGTTAGTTAGTTAGTGATTCCAAAAGTGCCGGCAACCAAAGCGTTAAGGCCATTCATTCGACGCGTTTCAGAGGGTTGCACCTCTCCACCTCACCCCCGATACACCGGCCATAGCATTGCAGTATTTTCCTGCACGGACAACCGTATTCTGGCCACACCGGGCCCATATATGGGCACCGGCCCAAAACTGGTCACTTTAACCTCGGCGTTGCCCGTAAGAAGGCCTATATCGCTCCGGTGTGGCGAGATGCATTTTCATATATTCAAATACATACAATATAAAGCACTACAAGTCCATTATGTTAACCCTTATGTATGGAAGTGAAGCTTGGGACTGGAAAAAGAAACATGAAAGTAGGATAAATGCCGTAGAAATGAG
Source organism: Lepidostoma basale (assembly GCA_022606425.2). NCBI lineage: Eukaryota > Metazoa > Arthropoda > Insecta > Trichoptera > Lepidostomatidae > Lepidostoma > Lepidostoma basale. Next base: position 45,015 of record JAHDVF020000987.1, read on the forward strand.
ATCACTGAGATGTGCGGAAAACGACGAAATAATGAAGAAATGTAACGCAGATGATTGCATCATAAGTAAAATTAAAAAAATAATCCCTCATATGGTTTGGGCATGTGGAAAGAATGGACGAGAGAAGAATGGTTAAAATTAGGGATGTGCGATCCGCTCACGAGTCGACTCAAAGAG